>CAJNOL010001577.1:26361-39601 GCA_905250125.1 Rotaria sordida | reverse complement strand
TGGTGTGTGTGGATTGAAAGTAGATCTGCATCCACACCCACATCCCTGCTTTTTACGCTAAAACGTCCTATGTTTTCTTGGAGAAACAAGCATGTTTATAAATGTTATCATCTTCAAACTCGACTTTTTTCAACGAAGATACCTTTTTGAATACGTAAAAAAAACTCAAATTTTTGCTGCTAAAAATTCGTTTTTTTACCAACTTTTCTGCAAAGGACCCTCTTGGTCTTGACAATTGAGAATTGATAATGTAGACAGTTGCGATACTCTGAATGACATTAATACCTTTTTGGATTAGTGTCGTTATATTTTCATTTTAGCTGATCGTCTGAGTGTTATATTCAAAAGATGATTCATTCATTTTTCTATTCTAAAGTTCATTATTGATCGATGGAGCTAATATTACATTTTCTGTTTCTGTTTACTATTATGAAGAATAAAGATACGGTATATGAAAAAGAAAAGATTATCGAGAACGTTTACAATTTCAACTCCGACTTTGACTTCGAAGTTTTTTTCACCGAGGGTGTGAGTGTGGGTGTGGGTCTGGGTCTGGGTCTGGGTGTGGGTATGAGTGCTGAAGATAAAAATCCACAGACCCAGACCCAGACCCACACTCACACCCACAGATACCAAGGGTTCAATATTTATACATATAATTTGCGTCAAAATCGGTAAAATTCTTCTTCTAAAAGAACATCTTTAATTGAACAAAATCTGAGAACAACTCGATTGAGCATGTCCAGTCATGACTTATGCGGGATGACTAATATACAAAACTTAATTATCAGACTTAACAATAAAGAAGTACATCCTTGATATTGTTCTTAGACAAGCATATAAAAGCTTAATGTTTTGAGTATGTAATTAATTCGCTTAGATCTACTCCAGACTACAAGATGTGCGTGTGAGTTTTGTTCAAATCATACCTACATTCACATTGACATTAACGCCCACATCCCTCACTCATATCCACATCCTCAAAGATTTATTTTAACACTGGTAAACAGGTGAAAGAAGATAGTCTAGCATATCAAACGTCTCTTATTTAACATAAAAATAAATATGAAACAATTTATAATTGTTCAAGTTCATTTTGTGGGCGTCGTATTCTCTCACTCACACAAGCTAGTATTTTTTTTTTACGAAAATAGATGTATGATGCTGAGATGTGAAATATGAATCGATTGCACAACAGCTGACTTTTCTCGAAATTTCCTATTTAAAGATTTAAGATTCTTTCTTGCTTGTTCGTAAAATTGTTACTGACATTCAGCTTCTCATATTGAGAAAAAATTCATTCGTGTACTTATGATGTGATTATATATATATGAAAATGAATTTAATTTTGCTTCTGCTTTATTTAAATTTTATTGAAGCAAACGATTAAATTCTTTTTTCTTTCTATTCACATTGAGAACGAAAAGTAATTAAAAAATTCGCCTTTCCGCGTCTATCTATAACGAATTTTGCTTGTGACATATGAACATAAAAATTCTTAACAGAAAATAAATCTTCTTTAAAACAAGAAATATTCTCATGTCTATCATATATATATGTCGTGCTGAAGCTATTAACAGTAAGCAATCGATTGATGACATTAATGAAAAAAAAGCATATAATTCTAATTAACTTTTCATTGTAATCGCATACAATTAATTTTTTTAGAATGAATAGATAAATAAGGTAGATATTATCGACAGAAATTGAGAAACAAAGGTTTTCCTCAGTATTCTTTCCAATATGTCGCAAGATTTTATTCAAATTCAGACTTTTATTTGACCACATAAGAGAAAAGACGAGGATATAGGCTTAGATACGATCAACTACATAATATCGAATGAGAAGTCTCGACATTTCAATAAATGTAATAAATTAAAAGCTAAGTTCAAGTAGTTTATTGTTCACTCGGATCACATGCCATTGTTATTTTCTTATCTACTAATCATAATGTCATTAAACTTCCCATGTTAACTTGATATGATCTCTTATCAAAGCATTTTAGTGACTTTATTGATACAGTATTGGTATACAAATAGATTTAAAACAATAATTACTAAATCAACTAAACTAATGCTTTTGCACTGCTTGACATAAAGCTTCAATACGAAAGACAATTAATTTTGTCCAATATAAACAAATTTTTACAAAAAAAAAAAATCAGTTTAGGTGTTATTTCAAATTAGAATACTGAACTTTAAGAGGATGATTTCGTAAGTGGCAGAAAATTATTTCATCTACACCTTGCAGCAAAAATCTAAAATGTCGAGAACATGATCCCATTGTTCATCTAACATGTGCAATATATATAGTCTAATACATGACATCGAATAAGGTATGCAAAGTCTCACATGTTCTCGCAGGACCTTAAGTAAAGTACGCAATTTTTGAACCTTTGATATTGCTGTGACAAACATGTGTGAATGATAAATGTTCAATATTTATAGTAATGAATTAGTCGTTTACATGGCTGAAATGATAACATTTTAGAATTTAGTTTACTTTTCGATTAGAAGAAAGTATTTGTATATAATGAAAAATTACTTATCTACATCTTTTGTTGTTATCATATGTAAATTTATCATTATTAGATACATTCTCAGTTCTGATATGTCTGTATGTATGTTTATAAAAATACATCTATACTCTTTAGTTTGATTATGAATAGTTTGTATTTTTCATCACCAAGGCAAGTAAGTATACCATATCTCTCTCCGTATATAGATAAATAAATCAGTTCAATACATATTCGCACGATCGTATCTAGACACATCCATTTCATATCGAATATTCATTACAGGAAGCTTTCTCTTACAATGGAGGAGTTTGTATTGTAAGTTAAAAACATTAGACATATTCGGGTCAAAAGAAAGCTCTCACCGCCAAACTAACAAATTTAAAATATTAGCGGCTGTTGGAGTGCACAGACCGAGATATTCAAATTTTAATGTATTTACACTCTATGTATGATGCTCACAATCCAATAATTTAGCAGAGCTTTTTCTGCTGTCTTCTTGATCGTTGGATAGAGCTCATCAAGTTGCATTAGAAAATATGTGTTTCATATTTTAGAAAAGAGATTTAAAAAAATCTTATCGGGCAAAAATCCAAGTCACACTATTTCTTAAATATAATGAGAAATAGAGCCAAAATTCTGACATTTGTAAGCTTATTTTTAAATCTCTTTTCTAAAATATGAAACACATATTTTCTAATGCAACTTGATGATCTCTATCCAACGATCAAGAAGAAAGCAGAAAAAGCTCTGCTAAATTATTGGATTGTGAGCATCATACATAGAGTGTAAACACATTAAAATTTGAATATCTCGGTCTGTGCACTTCAACAGCCGCTAATATTTTAAATTTGTTAGTTTGGCGGTGAGAGCTTTCTTTTGACCCGAATATGTCTAGTGTTTTTAACTTACAATACAAACACCTCCATTGTTAGGAATATTCGAAGTTAGCAAATCTTTTTTTTTTCTTTTACACACGTACATTTCTATACATTCATTCGTCTACCGTCTCAGATGTTCTTATACAAAACAGTAGACATCGATAGAAGTTCATTTTACTCGACAGACGATCTAAGAGACATTTCTTCTTTTTTTTTCGAAGTTAGAAACGGACGAATAGTTCTATTCTAATCAATATTCTTTGATTTTATTTTTAGTTTTCTAGTATAATAACTTCGTACAAACGATAAATGTTATCCAATAAAGGTCGAAATCATCCTAATGGTAATTTAATATTCTATTACAATTAAGTGAATAGTCATTATTTGTTTTTCTAATAGATGATTATGATAAAGAATTTCATTCATCCAAACGTGGTAAGAAGTCATTTTAATATTATACGTCTTAAAAACGAGAAAGAGAAAGTTGATATGTCTCCCAAGGTACTATGATATATCTATAGGTGAATGTTCATTGAAATCTGTAGAGGTTACCTGTGGAAGGTGTGGGTGTAGATGAAGAGAACACCGACACTCACACCCTACGAAAGAATACTGAGGAAAGTATTATTTTCATCTCCTATCTTTTTCCATTAGTCTTTTTTTTTCTTGGATTGTTCTTTACGATTATCTAATGACTATTCAAATCTTTTTTCCTCACTTTATATATGTTAGAATCAATCGTTCATATGACATGATTGAATCATATTCTGTATCTGATCTTTTTTTTTAACTATGAGACAACTTTCTTTTCGTTTGTACCGTAGTTGAAGGCTTCAAACCATGAGAAAGTATCTCAAAGAGACTAGTGAGTGCTTAGTACAGAAAAATAGCTTAGACATCATCCAACAGCAAACAAGTTTTGATGAATTTTTGATTTTGAATCTTCCTATTTGAGGTAGATATTCTGTTAGTTTGGATGCTAAAAATATGACAGTTAAACCAGTCGATGATTTATACAACGTCATAAATAGTTTGTTAAAGTGTTCTAACCGAAAGTTTTTTGCATCCGATTAACATAAAGCATAGAATAGAAAATGGATCCGATTTCCATCTTGCAAAGAATCATTCATCATTCAATTACATACTTTTTTTTTGTTTTTACTGAAAAACGGATATAAAATATGATTAGATGACGTGATTGCAACGAATTTGTTTGGTCATTTGGTTTTGCATATTATAATTAGCTTATTGCCGAAAAAAGTCTAACTTAACAATTGAACTAATTGATTGGATTAGCTGGAGAGAACATCGTAAAGTGTGAACGATGATATTTGAGAATAGTATCGTCGATTCGAAGGAGTTCTACTGATGCATAGTTTTGTGAAGTCGATAGTTAAATAGAATCTTAATAAACGATTCTGTCCGAAAGATTAAGTCATTAGAAGAAAATATTGATTACATAATGTTTTTTAACATTTTTAAAGTCATACTCATGCTTAACAATTAGAAACAAAATAGTCTATGGAACTATTTTTCAGTTCGTACAAGTCGTATCGATGAAAATTCATCGGATTATTCTCATCGTCGTTCATATTCTTTAATTGAAGTGGCCAATGACAAAGTAATATATAATGATCAATGTGAAAATGGTTCATATGATGTTACATCAAAATCTACATCAAAAAATGGAATCGATACAAGAAAACGTTCACATTCATTTGTTCATCCAACAATTTATTCAATTGTACCCAATACACAATTAACAACAATTGTTAAACGACCATCACAATGGGGACATGGTATTTCATTTTGGTTTTCATTGATTTGTATTGAATTTTTTTGTTTTATTTTTCAGTTGGTCAACGAATTGAACTTTATACAAATCATTTTCGTATAAATTTTTCAAAACAAGTTGATGAAACAATTTTCTATCAATTCGATGTTGATGTTGAATTATTATTTCGTGATGGTTTATGGCGTTCATGTAGAAAAGATGAACGTTTACATGTTATTAAAAAAATTATTGAACAAGAACATTTTCCACTTGTCTGGTATGATGAAGGAAAAAATTTATATGCCATTGAAAATTTAATGTTAAAATTCAAGAAAGAATATCAATGTGAAATTGTTCATAAAAAAAACAGGACAAACAAATAAATTTCGATTATTAATTATAAATCTTGTTAAAACTTGTAATTTGAAAACAATATTCGATTTCATAGAAAAACGTGTTTCACAACGACCACATGATCCCATTCGAATACTTGAAATATTATTTAAACAGACACAACGAATCGAAATGATCACAATTAAAAATCAATCTTATTCAAAATATCAAAGATTAGATGATCTTGGTAATATGCAATGAAAAAACTTTCGATTTTTGTAATTATAAAATCTTTGTTTTCAGGCGATGGCCGAGGTTTAGCTTTAGGATTTTATCAAGCTATTGTACTTGGTGAACGTGGCCCAATGTTACATATTAATAATACATTTAGCTGTTTTTATCAAAATTACAATTTAGTTGAATTTATTTCCTGTTATTTGGGTCACGATATCAGAAAATATGGTAAGAACTTGAAGTTTAGAAATTCTATTGAGAAAATTTAACTACGATATATCGAACTTGTCGAAGATTATCATCGATATTCAAGACTAAATATGACTCGGTTCCTTCAATGACAGAGAAAAAGAAAACTCCTATTTAACATCAGAAGGAAATAACTATTACTACTACTTCTTCATCGGAAGACTCTTGATTCATTGGTAAAAGAGTTCTT
Organism: Rotaria sordida; assembly: GCA_905250125.1. Taxonomy (NCBI): domain Eukaryota; kingdom Metazoa; phylum Rotifera; class Eurotatoria; order Philodinida; family Philodinidae; genus Rotaria; species Rotaria sordida. Next base: position 33,425 of record CAJNOL010001577.1, on the reverse strand, counting down.
TCAGCTTTGTATAGGCTTTAAAATAAAGTAAATTCAGTACAAAGTAGCATCTCAAATACATCTTCAAATAATGTTATAGGTATGAATAAAAGTCTTCATCCTTAGCTGATTTCATTCAGCATTACACATGCACAAGGTCTGAAAATTAGTATGCATCTAAATCATCAAGGATGTTGGTTAAAGCTACAATTTTATCCTAATCATTTAAATTGAACGATAATTGTAATAGATGGATATAAGTAGTATTCATTTTTTTGTTTTGTTTTGAGCGTGATATTCTATGCAAGAAAAAGAGTTGTAATCGAGCGATCAGTATTCTCTTATATATGGTTATACTTCATTGACTCATGCTTTCAATATCAATGAAACTGCGATATATGCTTAGTATTATGATTTGAAAAAACGAAACATATTCTGATGTACAGATCGCCATCGTATTTGTGTCAAATGCTCAAAAGCATTGAGAGACTACATAACACTAAAAACAAATAACATGATATTTTACATGGAGAAGTACAATAGACTGAATTTGAGTTATGTATCAAAGTTTCTGGAATTAAAAAAAATATATATTGTAACGAGTAGTCCAGAATTAATGGCATAGTTTGCATTTCGTGAATATCTCGCCTAGCTTTGATCATAGAGAGTTAAGGTTAGACTTTTAAAGATAGCCAATTGAATTCTCTACAAGCTGCATACATCAGACATTTTTCTATACAATGAAAAATAGAAATATGAAAATAAGAATATTCGAAACATTCAAAAGGATCAACTTTCTAAAACATTTTATTAAATAGTATTTGGAATACTTTTTTTTGTTACAATTTCGAAAACAAAAAGAAACATTAGTGAAGATGTTTTTTTTTTCTATACATTGAAGTGTGCTTTTTCTCGCCATGTAACTCAACGTTTGTTGCAATAAAATTGAAAATCGAAAGTTTTTCGCCAACTGAATTAAAGAAGAGAATTTTAGCTCGATTCCTACCTCTAAATCTGGTACAGTAGTCATTTTCGATGAAAATAAAGAAAATCCGAATTCAAAATATGCTATTTTAGTTTAGTTATGCTCTCTTTAATATTCTATTCATTGGTTTAGAGTTCTAGTTTGTAGAAAGATATTCACTTACACGTCAAAAGACAGTAATCGAATATATAGACTGTTGCGCTGAAAACACATTTGTTTGTTAACAAAAATTTCAGTTAGAAAGAATATTCATGTTAAAAAGTGTTGAATTTCACAAAACTTATGAAATTTAATGTCTAATGAAGAAAATATAAATTAGATCTAAAAATTCTCGTTCATATTATATTATTGTTATAGGTATTCCATCAAAAGATCAATCATTACTTGTTCGAAAAATTTTAAAATCACTTTGGTTTGTAACATTATATACAAATCGAATTCGTCGATATCGTTTAAAATCTTTTGGTCGTGCAGCTAATGAACAGAAATTTCTTAAAGATCAAGATGAACAAATAACTGTTGCTAATTATTTTCATGATAAATGGAGAATTCGTTTATATCATCCACATTTACCTGTTGTTGAATTATTTAATCCAATTGATAAAAATAAAATACATTTTTTACCAATGGAATTAGTTATTATTGATAAATGGCAACGAAGTTTAAAACCATTAACAACTGAACAACGTACAAAAGTAACGAAAAAAACAGTCGTTCGTCCAGGTGAACGTTATGGTATGATACGACGTGTTGCTGATGAATGTCGTTTCAATCATGATGAATATCTTGTAAAATTTGGTATCAATGTCGATGTCAATGAAATGATTATGTTACCGGCAAGAATTTTATCATTACCAGAAATAAAATATAAATCATCACAAGATGATCAACATGATGTTGTTGAACGAGTTCGAAATGGTAAATGGTGGTTAAATAATCGTTTCAATAAAGCATGTGAAATACATGTATGGGCTGTTGTTTTCGTTAGTCAATATGAACCTAATAATCGACATATTCAGACTGCAAGAAATTTTACACATAGAATTCCACAAGTTTGTATTAGATGAACTATTGTAATTTTTCCTTTCTATTTTAATTAATTAAAGGTTATGTCGAAATATGGTATTCGTTTCAATTCAAAGCCTATTGAAAAATCTGATGCAGCTGTTCCACAAATAATTCTAGCTCGTATGCATGAACTTAAAATTCAAGGATGCGAAATTATTATTTATATTCTTAATCAAGTTGGAGATGACATTTATCATGCTATCAAATTTTTTGGAAATATTAAACTTGGTAAGATTTCATAACATCTTCAATATGCAACTCATAATGAAATCTAATTGAAAATTCAAAAAACTACTATATAGTTTCTGTTTAATTATAAGTAGAATATAAAAAGAGACTAGAAAAGATTGTTAAGGCATTTCCTCTGGGTTTTTGATGTGTGAAATTCACATATTCTTCATACGCTACATTATCTAACTATCATCCTCATTCCGAAACGGAAAAATCTACCGAATGTTAAACAGTGTGACAAATTCGTTGCTATGGTTTGTAGTTGGAAGAGAGCAACTGCCAAAACTTGAACGTAAAACTTACATTCACTATTTTCTCTTTGAAAATAATGGTTGAGCCAGAATAAATGGCGGCTTCAATGTTTCGCCAATATCTCGTTTAGTTTTCATTATTCAGGCTTCATTTTTTTTTCAAATGATTCTTCATGTAGTTCTCTACAAAAAGCGTATGAAAAGATTTTCTGACGAAAATCAAGCAGAAAAATTAGCAAAATAAGATTAAACGCGAATGAAAGGGCCAAATTTCAAACATACTGTAAATACAGAGTAGAGAGCATTGATTGCACTCCCTTATAACACAACGAAAGAAAAAGTAATATACATCTCAAGGATAAGCCTGGTTATTTTCAAACTAGATCGATCGATAGAGTTTCTTAACGGTTACAAAGTAGCTATTTTATTTCATTTCTATCGCAAGTAATCTTCGCAAAAAACTGCAAAAACGTTTTTTTTTAAGCTGTGAAAGTTGATCCTTTCGTTCGCGTTTAGTCTTATTTTGTTAATTTTTCTACTTGATTTTCGTCAGAAAATCATTATCAGATATGATTTCAACAAATAACTAACAAGATAAATTTATCGATTTCAAATAGATTCTTCATGAGAAAATTCTCTAACACTTTATTTACATCTAACTAATCTTCATTGAAAGTGATAATAAAACAATTCATCTTCTTAGAAAGAACTATACCATTTAAACATCCTAGAAATTTCTGTAGAGTAGGACCGAGTTAAAAAAAAATTTTACAGAGTAAATTAAAGATTACTAAAATTCCTTCATCTGCTTCATAAGTTAAAGACCGCTGATATCTACTTTGCTCTTGTAATTTGAAATTAATGTTAATATTAATTATTCAGTATGAGAAATAATGTTTTCATTTAGGTATGGTAACTCAATGTACACGTTATGAACGACTTGTGTCAAATAGTGATAATCATAAAATGGATATGTACATTCAAGTATATTGGATTTTTCTTTTTTAAGATTATAAATATAAAAATCTGAACTTTTTGAAAAGAATTTAGCACAAAAATTCAATGCTAAATTAGGTGGTGTTAATCAACTTGTATCATTAATACATCCATTGATGTTATCATCAGCTCGTTCCGATGTATTTATGTTTTTTGGTATCGATTGTACTCATATAACATGTTCACATGAACGACCATCAATAGCTGCTATAATTGGATCAAGAGATTCAACAAGTTTAGATTATTTTTTTCTTCTATTATTTATTCTTGTAAATTTATTATTATTATTATTTTTTTTTCCTCATTCATAGGTACACAATATGCAAGTCGTCTTGTAAAACAGTTTTCACCAAAAGGAAAAATTACTCTCGAAATAGTAAAAGATCTTCATATGCCTGTTGGTGAATTATTACATGAATTTTTCAATTATAATTCATATTTGCCAAATAAACTCGTTTTTTATCGAGCTGGTATCGACAATGGATCATTTCAAAAAGTACTTGATCATGAATTACGAGCTATTAAACGAGCATGTACAGGTAATTATGATTTATGAAAATGAAACAAATGAAAATTGTATTTTTAGATTTATATGGTTATAATCAATTACCTCAAATTTGTTTTATTATTGTTAAAAAACGTCACAATACTCGATTTTTTCATTGGAATAAAAAATCCAATCAAACAAATAATATTCAACCAGGTAAAAAAAAATGAAATAAATACTTCGTATTTTTTTTTTGTAATCGTTGATGTTATATTTCTTTTTAAATTTCAGGAACAATTATTGATACAGATATTGTTTCACCGAATGGTTTCGATTTCTATCTTAATTCTCATGCAACTATACAAGGTACATCAAGACCAATACTTTATCAAGTTTTATACGATGAAATTGGTTTTACATCGGATGATATACAACAATTGACGTAAGATATTTCAACTTACGTCATAAGAAAGAAACTTTTTTTTTGAATACAAATAGATATTATTTATGTCATACTGTTGCTCGATGTACTAAATCTACAGCTGTTCCAGCACCTGTTCATTATGCAACATATTGTGTAGCACGTGGTCTTAGTCTTGACTATGAAGGACAGATAGCAAATGAACAACAAAGTATTGCAGTGTAAATTTTCTTTAATTTTCGTATTTTAAAGTTTGAAAAAAAAACGAAGAGTCGATTTTCTTGTTTTTAGTTCGGAATTCGACGAAGCCTTGTTCGATGAGAATGTTATCGTTACTTTAGATGATGTTCAAACAATTAAAATCGATTTTAATCCATTAATTGAAAACACAATGTGGTTTGCATGAACTTTGATTTCTCTTTTTTGTAAATAGACTATTATCTTGTTTTGTTATTAATTTATCTTTGGTCGAATGTGACCATGCATTTGCTTGTATTTCATTTTTTCTTTTTTTTTTCTTAAGTGATTTTTTTTTTACATGTAATTGATTAGATGAGTAAATTGATTAGCTATTGAACGAAAAATCTCATCTTTTGAAACAAATCATTGACAAATGAGAGTTTACATCGAAATTATGAAACATCATCAAATAACGATTCGATGACTTTTCCGAAAATTTCACATAATTTCTACAATAACTTGAGCATATCTGTAACTCAACAACGAATTCAAGAAGTAACAGAAGAAAAGATAACATTTCATTTGTCTGATAAAACATTCTTTATGTTGAGAAAATGTTTCTAGTTTAGTTATTATTGTAAATTGAAAAGAAGAACACGATCTTCAATTATTTTTTCTTATTCATATGCTGTCCCTATTTGTCGTTTTAAACGATTCATTTGTTTTTTTTTATTAACATGAACTCATCGACCAAATAATACTCTATAGTTTTAAACACTAACTACTAGCATTGAGAGCACAATCGTTCATTGGGTATGGGCGTGGGTGTGGCTAAACATGGAGAGTTACCACACTCACATACCCACACCTTTCGTATGTTTGAAGATTTTCTTTTCAATTGTAAATAATTTTGATCCCAGCGAATATATCAAATTCTGAGACTTTCAATACAAATGTGTATCGGCAGTAATGAACTGTATCTTGTTTTTCTTCGATTCATTTCACCGAATCAATTATGTATGAGTATCATGTTATTGATGAATATCAATGACGAAACATAATATATTGTATGGATAGTATAATGATCAATTTCTTTTCGTATGAAAACGATAAAACTGAACGTAAATTATTTATTATCCATTTCAAAATAGAATGTGCTCCACTGTTTTTTGAATAATTCGAGAACGCAAGCAGCTAGAAACCTGCGGTTTTCACCAATCGAAAGAGGAGACGAGGGCACGTCTTTTTCTCTTATATTATATAAGACGAAGTCCTTTTAAAACTAATTATCTTCGAGAAACATGCAAAAGAATGCATGAAAGTGACCTGCCACCTGGATGAAATTTTGATTTTGACCTTCGATTTAGATAGAGGGACTTGAGATCTGTAGTTCAAGATACTATGCAAAAGGTTCTTTTATTGCTTTGTAATGTTGAGAAAATGGAATCATGTATTTACATGCGCAAAAAATAGAGAATTTTGCTGGTTTTTTTACTAAGTTTTTGCATTTTTTGTCATAATAGCTGGACATTTCGATGAAAATGCAAAGAAAAGTAGGAAAGTGCATTATATCTTGAACTATAGATCTCAAGTCCCTCTATCTAAATCGAAGGTCAAAATCAAAATTTCATCCAGGTGGCAGGTCACTTTCATGCATTCTTTTGCATGTTTCTCGAAGATAATTAGTTTTAAAAGGACTTCGTCTTATATAATATAAGAGAAAAAGACGTGCCCTCGTCTCCTCTTTCGATTGGTGAAAACCGCAGGTTTCTAGCTGCTTGCGTTCTCGAATTATTCAAAAAACAGTGGAGCACATTCTATTTTGAAATGGATAATAGTTTAAGATATTCTGCCATAAATATTTTTGACGGAAATTTTCTAAAACGATGTTATAAAAATTCAGTTGTTTGAATTTTTCTTTGAAATTTTTATGCAAAAACTGCAGTCATTCTAGCACAAATGCAGTAATGTCACGTTTTTAAATTTTCCATAGTGAGATAGATGGTACTGTGAATAAGAGACGGTTGACGACGATACATACTGTCTAGAACTATTAACGTTTCTTTTTTTTTCTAATTTGTAGATGATATTAAAATACATGAGATTATTCGTTAAATATTTAACATCAATGAGCGTAGGTATGTAAATAGTGTTTCTTTCTTTTTTTTCATGAACATCATGTCTTCAATCAGTTTATACTAAATATGTTAGATTTCTTGTCCATGTTTTTTTTTAACAATGCCTTTCAAGTTGTGAATTTTGAATTTTATTTCACCCGCACAATAAACTTAAATTTGTATCCAATGTTTACAATATAATTCTTACACTTTTATTCAGAAGAATACATTAAATTATAGGTAATATTTCATGCGACTAGATTATCAAAATCTATCATTATCATAAATGATTTGATTTGGGTGTGGGTGTGGGTGTGGGTGGGTGTGGGTGTGAGTGTGGGTGGGGTGG
>CAJNOL010001577.1:233-18017 GCA_905250125.1 Rotaria sordida | reverse complement strand
TGCTTCCAGTATCCCTGTTGATGCTTGTAGCATTCCAGGTGATGCTTGTAGCATCCCTGTTGATGCTTGTAGCATTCCAAGTGATGCTTCTAGCATTCTAGGTGATGCTTCTAGCATCTCAGGTGAAGCTACAAGCGTCCCAGGTGATGCTTCTAGCATCTCAGGTGATGGTACTAGCATCCACGTGATGCTACTTGCATCCTAGGTAATGATACTAGCATCCCAGGTGGAGCTCACTTTTTTTGACCAATACGTTGAAAAGTCGAAAAGTTGAAAACTCGAATAGTTGAAAGTTGAATAGTTGAAAGTTGAAAGTTGAATAGTTGAAAGTTGAATAGTTGAATAGTTGAAAGTTGAAAGTTGAAAGTTGAATAGTTGAATAGTTGAAAGTTGAAAGTTGAATAGTTGAAAGTTGAATAGTTGAAAGTTGAAAGTTGAATAGTTGAAAGTTGAATAGTTGAATAGTTGAAAGTTGAAAGTTGAAAGTTTAATAGTTGAATAGTTGAATAGTTGAAGAAGAAGTTGAATAGCCGTAAGCACTCTTCGGCTTCTACATGTATGGTATCCTTAGTAATGAGGATGTATCATCGAGCGATTTTCCTTCAATACTTAACTAAATTAAATGGTTTGATTTTATTAATAATATAAAGGGAAAGCACCGATGCAAATATTTATTTCGCACTGTACAGTGTTCAATAAAAGCACAGGTTTGCTTCAATAAACAAATTTGAATAGATAACAACTGATTAAAAGAGTCAATAATGATATATTCAAAACAAAAACAAACGTTTTCTATCTGACAACAATGGACAATCAAAAAAGTGATCACTAAACAAAACTCTATTTTTGTGCAAGTTTGTCTTTTTGCAAACACCTGTATATATTTCGAACAAAATAAAACTGAAAATATTGATTAATTTAGGTTGTCAATGCATCTGAAGTATGGTTTATAACAAATGGTCTTGATATTGGTATACCAAAATTAATTGGATCAACTTTTCGAGATGAAATTGTATGAAGTTTCTTTGATAAATTAAAAAAAAATTACTTTGTTCAAATATAGTTATTACGACGAGCTGATGATACATGGGCGAAACAGATGAATCGAGAACCGAAAGAACGTAAAACGTTAATTTTAATCGGAATTGCTTGTGATGATGACATTAAAGACTCTATTAATTTCCATTCAGCAAAAGATAAATTAAAAATGGTTAAAAAAGACAACTTTATTTTATAGTTCTATTTCAGTTTTATTCTATTTTTCAATAGGAAATAAAAGTACCACAAAATGAACGTGCACAATTATCATTAAACAGTGATCATACACATTTTATAATAATTCGTAAATCACCCATTGGTTCTAGTTCGACAAATATTTCAGAAACAAAACCAACAACAATCGATACTGACAATAAACTGTTAGAAAAAAAAACTGATTCAACTGAAAATATTACAAATAAATTTCGCAATCGTTTTGAAGCTTTTTTACATCAAGAAGTATTACAACAACAAGTTATGACTCCTACTAAATCACAACCACTAACAACCGGTATAAAAATAACTTGAATAAAAAGGAAAAAATTAATTGATTTGTTTAGATTGTCTACCGGTACTATTAAATAAATCTAATTTATCGAGTAAAGATGGTTTTCCAATGGTATGTACCTTAGTTCATGGTACACCAGAAACAATTGAACTTGTCTATCGAAAAATTCAACAAGAAATTTCTATTGTCGTATTTAAAGGAACGGGATTAGCTGCTGATCTTATTGCATTTGCTTATGAAGAAATAAATACTAAGTAATAAAACGAAAAAAATAAACAAGATTCAGTTTAAAGAAAAAAACGATTTCTTTTTAGAAATAAAAAAATATTCGAAGATGATTATTTAAAAGTTGAATTAACTCGATGTTTAGTTGATGAATATCCCGAATTAAAAGATAATAATCTTAAACGAAATGAAATTCGTAATTATGTTATGTCAATTGTTAAACAAGCCGATAAAGAAGGAAGAAAATTTATAACATTTGTTGATGTTAATAGTACAACACCATCATTAAATAATTTTCATAAATTTATTCTTTCAGCTCTTTTACAAGGTATGAATAAAGATTTTTATTCTTTTTGTTTTTATTATTATTTTTCTAATTTAGGACAAAAAACTATAACTGATGATAACGTTAATGTTGAATCAAAACAAAATGATAAATTAAAACGAATTGCTGAATTAGAGCGAAATGCTCAAATGAAACAAAATCTTCTATTAACACTTGATTGGAATTTACCGGATTTAGCTTTATCAGAAATTTTTCAACGTTATGATGGCGTGAAATATTCTATACATGAAAAATTATTTGAAAAAGCCATACTCGAAGAAAATCTTGAATCATTTGTTGATTTATTTCTTGATCGAGAATTTGTTCTACATCGATATTTAAATTCAGAAAAATTTATTTATTTATTTAATCAAGCAAAAGATAAAGATTTTTTTACAATAACATCAATTGAAGGAATTTGTAGTTTATCAGGAGTAAATAAGACAAAGAATTATTCGATATTCATTTTCTTTTTTCTATTAAATAGGATGATGACGAAGTAAGTGAAGATTTTATTAAAAAGGATCTTAATGAAATTATTAAACGTTTGACGGGTATCAGTGATTTTTTCTGTGAAAGTGAAATGGATAATAATGCTATTGGAATGTATTTTGGTAATAAATCAGACAAAGATATTCAGAAACTAAAGATAAGAGCAGAAAAGAAAGTAAAATATATTTTTTTGTTTAATGTTTTCACAGAAATTGTTTTGTTTTTGTTTAAAATAGGCTCTTCAACATTTAATTATATATGCTGTATTAATGAATCGACATCAATTAGCAAAAATTCTTTGGAAACGTTCATCAGAACCTATTCCATTAGCCTTAATTTGTTGTATGATGTTTAAAAACTTAGCACCATATTGTCACGAATCTTATCTAAGATCATTAATAGAAAAACAAGCCAAGTAAATTTTGAAAAAAAGTTCTGTTTATTTTTCGTCTTAAATACGATTCTTTTATTTATTTCAGAGAATTTTCCGATTGGGCTATAGGCATTCTTGATAAATCATCCAATGAAGATAGTAACAGAACATTTGAAATGCTTGATGAAAAACATCCAGTAAAAATTGTTAAAAAAAAAACAAAGTTCCTAAGAGATAAGAAGTATTTTAATTAAGGATTGGAATTATATGACAATTGTTGAATTAGCTTATCGTGCTGATAATCGAGATTTTATGGCACATCCTGTTTGTCAAAAATGGGTTACAAGACAATTTTATGGAGAAATAACACCACGTGAAGTTTCATGGGGATTATTTATTTGTCCAATATATCTAAAAGTTAGTAAGAAAAATTAGATCAATATGATACGAACGTTTTTTTCTTTTTATTGAATAGATCATATTGAGTGCCATTCTTATATTTCCAATGTGGTTTTGGATAAACTTTTCTCCAATTGGTCAAGCACCTTCGGTAGCAAAAAAAGATGCAGAAATAGAACCAAAACTTGATGGTTAGTTATTTTAATCGTTTTTTTTTAAATCAAAAATTAAATGGAATTTAGAAGGAAAACAATTAGATGAACAAGGCGATGAAGTAGCCGTTCCAGCAGTACGTATTTTATTAACACATTCATCATTATTTTCTACAGACTTGTATTTTATTGATCTATATGTTTTCTATCACACGCTCAGTAATTTAAAAAGACTCAGCTCAAATTACATAAACGAAAAGCTGTCGAAAGTTTCCGCCGCCTTCAATAGCTAGGCTCAGAAGTCTAAGAAATATTTTCAACAAAGTGAACAAAATCAAAGCGCAAGTCTTTCGGTGCAAGTTGCAGATATTTTTCGAATCATACCAGCTGTATACAGATCAAAATATGGATTGTAAACCAGAAGCATTACTTTATTACTTTCAAATTGCTGAAAAAACTGTCTTTCTGCAATCCATCCTTAAATTCCCGTTGGAAATCTTATAGAGATTATTAAGCATATTATAGACTCAAAACGTTTCACAGCCTATAATCAGAGTATATATACACTATGGGAGAAATTAAAATCTGCGGCAATTCTAAATTTCCCCGAAGCACCAATCCAAATTTTGATTTCTCCTGTACTATATATATGTGTACAGTTAATCATTCATGGTGAACTTTTATCAATCATTTTTTACGAATATGAAAAAAAGTCTTTTCAGAAGCATCAAAAATAACATTGTTTTGATTGGTTATATGATCGTAGATCTTCTCCAGCAATATTAAGTGTGTGTGGATGAGCATTGATTTTTTCTTCACCAACATTCACATTTGCACCAGAGACGTACACCGCACGCGGTCCATCTGCTCCTCAGCGGCAAGTATGACTCATTTTCGAGTGGCCGCTTCGCCTCTTTTTTGTTTCTCCAGCAGATGGTTCGCACCTCAATGATATCAAATGTTAAACTGTATTACAAGGGATTTTTTAAGAAGAGTGTACATCGAACGCTAAAAGTTAAGGGAAGAGATTTAATCGTTGACAGACTCATTCTTTTTGAGATACCATTTGTTTTGTTACTCCATCTTATACTCATTTATTAAATTTAAAACTGAACCTAGATCAATGTTGACCACAAATCATCCTGGTAACAACTCGAATTAATCTAAAACTTTATGAATTTCATTGTAACGAGCATGATATTTCCATTCACTTTGAACTTAAATTTATGCAAATTTACCCAAGCAGTCAAAAATGACAAATTAACACGTAAAAACAGCCACTTTTAGTTTTTCTCTCAACGCCGTGTACACTTCGACAAATGTCCGAATTTTTGCGTTTTAACAGTTGATATAATTTTCACTTTAACATCGTCAAACCCAGTGGAAAGAGAAACATTAAAATACGTTAATAAAATAACTGCATCAAAACGCAAAAATTCGGACATTTGTTGAAATGTACAACGCATTCGAAGGAAATGTTTTAACCAGTACGCCAGCCACCACGAAATAAACTAATATACTATATGGGCTACCCTGTATGTGCAGTAACAGAGACCAAGATATTCGAATTTTAAGATATGTTTAGTGTATGTACAGTGTTCACAATTCAAAATTTCAATAGTTTTTTTTTGTGTTTCTTAGATACAGTTTGTCGAATTACATAAGAAAAAATGCTTCAAGTTTTAGAAAAGCTTTACGAAAGTTAGAATTTTCGGTCTATTTTCCCTGATATTTGAAAATAATAACATGTTTGACTTTTTCCTAAAATTATTTTTTAAAACATGACACATTTTTTCCTTATGCAATTCGACAAGCTATATCTAGGAAATACGACAAAAAAAAACTATTGAAATTTTGAATTGTGAACACTGTACATTCACTAGACATATCTTAAAATTCGAATGTCTCGACCTCCGTCGCTACACATACAGGGCAGCCCATATATTATATTAGTTAGTTCAGCGGTGAGAGCTTCGATTTAATCCGAATATGTCAAATTTTTCTATTTACATTACAAAACCTTCGATCATTAGATAGAAATATTCAAACAAACTATATAAACATCAGACTTGACAGTAATAAGACATTGTTAAGAACATATGAAAGTATTTTATGTATTTTTGTAGTAGAGAAACAAAAATTTGTTTTTTTTCCTAAAGCATTTAATTTTAACTTCTGTAATTCTGTTGACAATTTCTTAGTTGAGCCATATTTATTACTAGATTTACTGATTTCTCATTTTACATTCAAGTAGCTATTCAGAAAATAGAAGGAACTAAAATCGATATGGTTTATTTTAAATTTTGTAGTAAATGGTCAAAGAAATTAAAACTCAATAGAAATTTTCTTTTCGCTGACTAAAGATATATTCGTATGTTTTTGTCTGACAAGTTTTTGTAATCAAAAGTGCATGATATATACGAGCTATCTGAATATTATAGGAAGATGGAATTCACAAATATTGACTAAGACTATCGCTTCTCACTTCGGTATCAAAATTCTTTTTCAACTTCTTAAGAAAAGCAATTTTTCTTTAACTAGCGCAGTTGTTCTGATTATTGTGGACTAAAATCATTATTATTTTTCACTATTGTTTTGTGAAAACTAGATTTTACATCCTCACCGGAAAATGAAACTAAGTCAAGTACAATGACTGCGATGGCTAAGTAATCGATTACTACCTTCATTTTATTACTCATCGATGCTTTATAGTACAGACAAAATACTGGAGAAATATACGAGTAACTCTATCTATTTAAGAATCTATTATTGAAGAGTGAAATATGTCGATGGATTTAACTGTTTACTAAGGAGAGAAATTAAAACAATTAGGTTTTTTTTATTTCGAAGTCGACAATAGGTTATTTTTTGTGTGGAAGTCAAAAGTGTATCTATTGCAATATTTGTGAATTTTTTCTTCATATATAAGCAACTCGAAGTTCATATCTTGTCACAAAAAAACTAACTTATTTGGATAAGGATCATCGACAGAATTTTATTTATTCTACATTAGTACTTCTGAAGATAATCTATCTATATAATACATAAATGAATGAATGATTGTCGCTTATCAATCGCAATATCTATGAGACAAAGGGGTCAAACACACTAGAAAAAGTGACTTAACTTAAGACAAATTTAAGCAACGTGATTGGTTAATTTAGACTTAAGTCATCTCAAAAAGATGACTTAAGTCTGACTTAACCAATCACATTACTTAATTCAATCTTAAGTTAAGTCAGTTGTCTCTAGTGTGTTTGACCCCAAAGAAACAAAGAAAGAGAGGAACAAAGAGCAGTCCATATAATAATCGATGGTGACCAATAAGAACACATGTATGATTAAATGGGGTGAATTAGCGCATTAAGTGAAGATATATTTTGTTAAATATCTTGAAATAGAAGATTAAAATATCTCGAATTTCTATAATTATTTCCATCAAAACATTTTTTTTCTTAGTACTGGAATATTTCTACGAATTTGTTCCAAAAAAAAATCTGAATTTGTTTAGATTTTACTCATTAGTGATAAATAATTTATATATTATAAAATAAAGAAAGAACAGCTCTGCATCATATTGTCGATTTAATTTGTTTTCGACTATATCCACTACACTGCTACTGTTTTTTAATTTTTTTAAAAATAAACTACAATAAAGGGTGTGTCCTAAGTTTTGATCTCTTCAAGTAATACTCGTTTGTTATATGTTTTTTCGGTAGAATAGGCTAATATTCACAGCATATATACTAGACATCTAAATCTACTCTACGCTAGAGTTTCAGCCTTCTACCTCTTATAGTCACAGAGATACAAGTAACTTAAAACTCCTATGAATTTCTTGAAATAACGGGTGAGTCAGAAGAAATGGCCACATTTTGCATTTTGTTTTCTCATCATCTAATATGTTATATTAAAGAAAAAAATATACCACAGGATGCAGCCTGAAAAACTCTATAATATACATAGTAAAGTTTATTTTAATTGTGTACATTTTGTTTTGAAAAAAGGAAAATCACAAAAAGATCACTTTTTTCTATATGAATGAAAAATTCATTTTTGCTTATTTCAACCTTTTATCACCTAATACGCCATCTTGAAAAAACCAGAATATACTACAAGATGCAACGTGAAAAGCTCTACGACCTACATGATGAATCTTATTTTAATTATGTACTTTTTGTTCTAAAAAAAATGCGCGATCACTTTTCACAGCGTCGAAAATTGGTCTCACCAAATTTTGCCCGCTTTGAAAACAAAATGTACACAATTAAAATAAGCTTTACTATGTATATTATAGAGTTTTTCAGACTGCATCCTGTGGTATATTTTCTTCTTTAATATGACATATTTGATGATGGGAAAATAGAATGCAAAATGTGGACATTTATTCTGACTCACCCGTTATTTCAAGAAATTCATAGGAGTTTTAAGTTACTTATATCTCTGTGACTATAAGAAGCCGAAAGCTGAAATTCTAGTTCTGGTTATCTTACTCTATATTTCTGTTTCTTAATTTTTTTCTACCTTGAAATAATGCAATAAAAAGTCTGTTCTATTTACAATGATTAGTTGTATGTATCGGTATCCATAAGATTTCCACCTTCTATGTGTCAAAACAGTGTGCTGTCGTTTATCTGTCCACATAGGTATGACTTATAACCAGCGACTGTTTTATTTTCATTTCATATACTTTAATTCGTTAAAACGAATGAATATCCATGTTAAAACGCATTCATTCGACTAATTTGCCTATTGCGTACGTTAAAACATGATCATTCATCTAATATCTTCATTTAATTCGTGAAAATGCGTTATCTGCAAAAAACACCCGTTTACACTCATTGATTTCTCTTATTTGTCGAGTGAACGTGTTTTAAAGCGGTTTTTTCGTCGGTTTTCAACATCAATGCATCAAAACAACGTTTTTGCCATTTATCTGTCTGCGTGGGTAATCACGAATTAAATTATTAAGATGAAAACGAACACGCTAAAATATACATACACTGGCGCTCAAGGCTGATCGTACCTTTAATAGATCACTTTGTTGTTTAGTACCTTAAGCGAAGTTCAAAGTATTTGGATATCATTTTTGACCAAACATAATCTATGCTTTATAGTTTATTTTCGCCCTGTAGGAGCTTTTTCCTTCATGAACTTGTTGTGATAAATGAAAAGAATAAAAATGATGTCCTCTATTTAGTTCAAAATTGATCGTACATTTCATACAAGAATCAGCGTATATTACACAATAAAAGCCATTCATCTTACAATTTGAAAAAGAAAAACATAATACAAAGGTGTTGTTATTGTAAAAGCTAGAAAAGCTTCGTCAAAACACCTGTATAGAATGCTTTTTTCAGCTCGAGATCACAAAATGAACGATTTTTTATTGTGTAATATATGTCAATTTTCGTCTGAAAATATACGATCAGTTTTGAGGGCAACTATTTGCGCAGTTATATCGTTCCTAATTAGATATTATTACGCGGTAATTTCAACTTTATGTTGTTCTTCTTACATAAGTATTCAGAAATGAAATGCTATTTGTAAGAAATATCGTAGAGTAATAAATATGAGGACTATTTGAGGAAAAATTTGTTTTTTTGAGTCAACGTTAGGAGCGACCGTTCAGCGAAAAGGTTGTAGGACGGTGGTCGCCTTCTCCACCACTTCAACGACTAACATGTCCTTTTGTGCCGCCCCCGTCGTGGTTTTTAGGCACGGTGCACGTCTCTGATTTGCGTTCTAGCACTGCATTTAAATTGTATTTCAGAAAAATGAACTGTAAATATATATGTATTCTGAATATAATACGATGAGATAATTGATAAAGATTGAATATTTAATTGATCTAAATTAAATTCGACACAGTAATATGAAGAAGTTAGAATTTTATCAATCAATATAATTTCAATACGACATATATATAAATTTATTTAGTATGGTATTGCTCAACTCGTAGGACGTCATTTTAGTGATACTACTATAAAAAATCCAAAAACTACGTCTCATAAAAAACAACTGAATTTTTTCGAAAAAATTAATGTCTTATGGTCAGCACCAATAACAAAATTTTATACAAATTTTGTTTGTTATATTGCATTTTTATGTTTTTTTACATTGGCTGTTATGTGGCCATCATGTGGAAATTTACTACTTGATTTCTTTGTTTGGTTTTGGGCAGCAACAATTGCTTTCGAAAATATCCATGTTACTTATCAAAAATGTTATGTAAGAATCTTTGTACAATAAAAAGAAACCTGAAAAGATTTAATATTCTGAAATTTTAGTCTCGAAGTAGTTTATCTATACGACAACCTGTATTAGAAATTATCGTACAAATTATATTTCTGGCACTTTTTCTTGGTTTTAGAATAGTTGGTTTATGGCATTTTGGAAGTAACAGAGTAGATAAAAGCTATAATTAATTTTTTTTTTTTGCTTTTTTTTTTCAAATAGCTTGTCAAATTGTAGCATCAAAAGCAATCTTAGGTGTTGGATTAATTTATTATTATTATCGATTATTATTTATTTTTTTACCGATCAGTTCAAAACTTGGCCCGTTGATGATTCGACTTCAATATATGGTAATTTAACTATTAATTTGTTTTTTTTGCTGGTTTTTCTGAGAATATCATTATAGATCACGGATGATTTTTTTACATTTTTACAATTATTTTTAATATTTATGATATCATCTGGTGTTGCAATAACAGCTGTACTTTATCCACATCATCCACTTAATTTAGAATTATTTTCAACAGCTTTTGTATTTCGCGGTTTAATGGCATTATTCAGTGGTGATACGAGTGATTTAAAACATCAACGTGCACCATGTTCAATAAATGCAACAACTAAAATAGAAAGAGAACATGCTTGTTTAAGATTATCTCATGGTCTTTCATTTAAATGTAACAATTATATTTTGTTTTGTTTTAATAAGAAAATATATTTTCTTTTGTTTGTTCTAGATGACAATCTTTATGCATACAAACGATATGGAATATCATCACGAAATTGCAATCAAACATCATGGATAGCATGGTTTTTGCTTATACAATATTTCTTTTTAGCTAAACGTTTTCTTACATCACTTTTAACAGCGATGTTTGGGTATATTTATTTAGATAAAATCAATTCAAGTCAGATAACTGAATTGTTTTTTTTTCTTTTATTAAATTAGTTTAACTGGAGCAAGAGTACAAAGTCAATCTCAACAAATTTGGTTGTATAATCGATATGAAATTCTCATGGAATATGCTAAACGACCACGTTTACCTCCACCTTTTATTATTATTTCTTATATCAGTAAGACGATTGTAAATATTTTTTGAAGGAAAGAATAGTTAAATTTTCATTTAGAAAAATGATTTTAAAGTGTTTAGTAGTCACACTCACGAAAGAGTTACTTGAGCTGTTGCTCACCATTTGACTTCATATAAAAGTTTTAGCATGGCTAGAAAACCTTGAAAAGAGTTGTTGCCTATGAATCTATAGAGTAGAATCTTTCATGTTAGTCTGGTTCAAAAAATTTTGAACTTGATTGACTTCATTCCGATACTAAGTTGTGACTGTTTTATCAAATTTTCGATTCATTGTCAAATATTTATTGAAGAATCAAATAACAGAATTTCGATCTACAAATTTTGATTATAAATTAGTCTAATGATACTAAAAATATCCTAGAAGTTTTAACCAAAAAAGAAAAATATTTCGTTGTTGAGAAGTTGATTTTCTAATCAAACTCAATTTTCGTGACATGTTTTTTGCAAGTGATGACTTAGTTGAAAATTTAATAGTTCAATAAACAAAAGATTATTTTTTGGCTAAAACTTATATGATATTTTTCAGCATCATAAATCTATCTATGGGCTAAATTTGATAAATTTTAACAAAACATATAAATCTTTTTCTTTTTACAATAGTTATGCTAATAACAAGTTGTATTTCTCGATGTTTGCTAAAATTAAAAGACTATACTGATAAGAAAAATGTTTCTACAATTCAAACTCTGACACAATTGACTCCAAGAGGTATAAATATTTACTATACTAAAAAGAAAAATCGAAATATTATTATTCAATTTATTTCAGTAACAAGAACTAATGATACAGATGAATTTAAGAATACATCAAATAAAGTAATTCAAAATCGTTCAATACTTCAACGTTTACTTAGTTGTAAACCATGTCAAAAAGTTATAAAAAATCATCAAAATAAAATTGTATTTAGAATAAATATTTTCTTTTATATTTAATCATTAAATATAATTTATTCTAGAATGAGGATAAAAGTAAATTGGAAAATAGTGAAACTAATGTATATTGGAAATATAAAGTTAAAGAATTTTATGATAAAACACAAGCAACTGATAAAGTACAAGAAAAACTTGATAATTTATCTAAATGGTAAAAATAAAAAGAATTTTTTTTTTATTTTTCTTCATAAAAAAAAATTAATTTTAGTACAATAAATATGCAAAAAGATATTGATATACTACGAAAATCATTACGACATATTAGTGATCGTGTTGTTACATCAGAAAAATTACTGATTGATTCACAAATATTACTTGAAAAAATTCATTCAACAATTAAACAAGAAAATAAATCATTACCTGTATATCAAAAATTTATTCATATTTTATCAAGAGAATCACCATATATTTTTACAAATGAAGCACGATTTCCAGTTACAGAAAGATATATTCCTTGGAAGGTTATTTTCATTTTTTTTTTGAAAGAAATTTAATAGAAATTTGAAATTTTTAGATTTCATTTGATTTATATGATCCAACAGTAATTTCATTACCAAAACAACATGATTGTTTTCAAGACTATGAACGACTATTTGTTGAATCCGATTTGTAAGTTTGGTTTTTTTTATTTAATTAAACTCCGATTATATTTCAATTGGATTTAATTAGAACTATTGAACCATCAGTGACAACAATGACTGATATTACTAATCCATTAATAGATTATAAATGGAATCAAGTTGTTGAATCACAACTATCCGACGGAGAAAAGGTTTTTCATTATGTTTTTTTTTGCCAAATAGAATCATCGAATTTATATTTTTAGATCATTATTGATCGAACAACTTGGATTGCAACTTCTGAAGATAAAACATCTTCGGTTTATAGATTAGATAATCAATTATCAATACCTTTGTATATAAATATATAAAATCCTATATGTAGATTTATATTTCATATTTCTATAGGAATCCCATGGGTCGTACAGGTTTACGTGGTCGTGGTGCATTAACTCGATGGGGACCAAATAAATCTATTATGACTATAATAACACGATGGAAAAAACATCATGATCAATTTGCTGCTATTGATGGACAAAGAATTTTAGAAGCTTTAGTCTTTAAAGATAAATATGCAAATGGTTGGAAATTACCTGAAGTATTTTTAATTTTTCTTTTCGAATCAAACTTCTTTTTTCTTTTGTTTTTAAGGCAAAAATTTTAGGTATCGAATCTCAATATGGTGCTATATGTCGTAGTTTTCAAGAGCTTGCTTTTAAAGATAGTGATTCTGAACATAGGTTTTCATTTGAAGAAAGTGATATGATTAAAGTAAAATTTTATTATTGAATTTTTTTTGATAGTTAATTAAAATAAAATCATATTTAGTATTTTGAATCATTTGCTCGTGCTTCACTTTCTACTTTTGAACCAACTGGATTTAAATCTCATATGGTCTATCGAGGTAATTCAAAGAGATTTTCTTTTTTTTTATTGTTTTAGTTAAAATTTATTATTATTTCAGGATATATTGATGATTTACGTAATACAGATAATGCTTGGGTAGAAGCAGAAATATGGAATTTTCATTACGATTCAAACATACCATTTCCTAATTTACGTCAAGATGTATGTTTATTGTTTTCAATCTAAAATGAAATGATTATTTTTTATAATGTATTTATTTAGGGTGTGGCAATATGGAAAGATGTAACGAATAATTCTCGAGGTTTTCTTATTCAAACATCAATTCTACGTGAAATAACTCGAATTCATCAGGCTTTTTTTGAGTGATTAATAATAATAATAATAATAATACATCTGATGCGACATTCAGAACATCATTTATTCATTTATTTATTCCATAAAACAATATCAATGCATTCTTTTTCTCTCTCGCTATTTGTGTAAATGATAATCTTTTACTGTTTTTTTTATTCGCTTTTTTTTATTTGCCAGTGTGATAAAACTTGTTTATTTCGGGCTAACAAGGAAAGATATCCAAGTATGACGAATCATTTTGAATCGGATCCATACCAGTTTGGACAGCTCAATGAGCTGATTCTTGTGTCATAAAGCGTTCTTCCTCGCGGGACCTTTTACTAGACAGAACTAATCAGTTCTAGTCATGGGAAATCACATTCGAGACACTGAACATTGAAGCTTTATATGCATTAGCAGAGTAGAGATGAATAGACTAAAAGCTGCCCAATGATGTCTTCATTTTTATATTACAATGTTGCTATCATTAAACATATTCATTGCCTACATATTATGCTATGAAAAACATCGATAATTCTGACTTAACATTACAGTTTGAGCGCTTCTTTATTGTTTACAGCTGTCATTTATTCCATGCTGGATTTCTCGAAGAAAAGCATGCGAAAGAACAAGCAGATCGATATTCGCACACTCAGACTTTAATAGCCGACAACGCTTAAATTAAAGGTGTATGAAATAATGTTCTCTCAGAATCATTGATGTCTGTCATAGCATAATATGTAGACAGCACGTATGATTAATGAAAGCAACATTGTAACATAGAGATTAAAGGGTGTGGGTATCGAAGAAGTAAGCAATCATACCCACATCAGCACCCATATCCTCAAGTTTTCAGATCTAAAGGTAGAACATAAAACGAACGATAATTGAGACACAACAATCTCTCTTTCAGTATTATAGTTACTATTATTATATTGCAATAAGCGTGTGGATGTGAATACTGAGATTGTCGAAATAGAGCTGCATGGTATAGTGTATCAATAGGATTCGATATCGTAAATGTCATATACAGAATAATTTTCACAAATGACTTCTTATTTAATTGTCGATCATGTTGTTGAAGATGCATTTTTTCTGAATTTCGATAATATCACTCGTCTTGATGCTATCTTGTAGTAGTAGTAGTAAGAGGATATGCATAATACGCCATATGTTGTATACAGCGTTGGAACCGGTCCGGTGGAGATTGGAATTTCACCGGTTGAAAGTTTTCAAAAATCTTCTTTGTTAACTTTGTTTTTGACCATAAAAACTTAGATGTCACATATTTTTTCTGTCAGAATGAGTAAAATAGTGCTCAAAACATATGTTATATTAATTGTTTTTTCTGAGGTTCTCTTTAAAAAAATTCATTATGATGAGTGTCTTTTACATGCGCCCTAAACCATTTTTCTAAAACTCGGTTTTCAAAAAAATTCGACATTTTTCTATCGGTTTTCATCGGAATTCCACCAGTTGAACATGTGATTCCAACTGGTCGATTTCTGGTCGAATCGAACCAATGGGATTTTTAAACCGATCGAACATGATCGGTTTACCATTTCTCAAACGGTTCCAACTCTGGTTGTATATTTTTGTAAACTAAAAACCTGAGTATACTCATTAAACTAGTCGGAAGTATAGCAGCAACAAAACAAATATAAATCGAATGACAAAGAACTGCAGTACTTATTCGCATTAAACATTTTCCATTTTGAATAGTTGTTGTCAGTAGAATATGTAGTAGCATAATAAACCAAATAATAGGAATAATGAGAAAAACTTGTAAAACAATTTTTGATCGACACAACTCACATTTTCGAACATTCCTTGATGATTGAGCATAAAAATATAATACAAGACTACGATGTTAAATAAGATCGTGAGATCACCAATAAAGCATTTTGAAATATATCAACAAAATTTACAATAAATAAGATAAATCATAACGATGTAATATTGGTAATTGAAGCAGCAGCAAAGAAGAACGTAACGATTTTTTGAAGAGATATAAAACAATTAAAAATATTTTTATAGACATCAACAACAAAAAGTACTCCCAATACAACTGTGCAGATATTGTTGAATAAGATTCAGCGTAGTGATCACGAACATATCTTGTTTTCTTATGAATAAAACAGAATCAAAACTATTTTAAAAATCTGAAATGATGAAAAACAAAAAAAACAAAAATTCTTTCTTCATGTAGATGATTATGTTGTTGAATATAACGGATGATTCAGAATAAGTGATCATAGTTTCACTACTTGCTTAATATTTTTGTTTACTTTTAAAGTTTCGAAATTAATTTTATTTTTCTAAAGTATAAAGCGTTCAATTCTCGTCAAAACGGCATGCAATTAAATTTAATAGAAATAGAACTAAAATATTTCTAGGAGTGATACTATAAATATCAAACATCGACAACTTTCAAATACGAAACATGGCATATTGTATTTCGATGTACAACTTATCTTGCTTCAATAGTGACAAAACGCACTTTTTATTTTGTACAACTTTAAATATTCTTTCTTTTTGGA
Source organism: Rotaria sordida (assembly GCA_905250125.1). Lineage (NCBI taxonomy): Eukaryota > Metazoa > Rotifera > Eurotatoria > Philodinida > Philodinidae > Rotaria > Rotaria sordida. The sequence continues at coordinate 1,948 of CAJNOL010001577.1, read as the reverse complement.
GTTATAAAAATGTTCAACAGAAAATATTTTAGAACAAAATAATAAAGATAATTTATTGTTCAACTGATCGAAAACTGGCCGCGTTCGGTAATGTTAGGAATCCATGACCTAGGCTCTAAGCATGTTTGGAATGAGAAATAACCATCATCTTTAGGAGAATAATCGCAGTACGAATTTTCTGCTAGGAATTTTGAAAGTTGGATTTAATAAACCCACTAACTAACAATGAAGACCTCACATTCATATGGCATTTGGCAGAGAACATCTAGAGGCTACATTACTGATGGAAAAAAAATTGCGAAATTTTTGATTTTCATGTTCAGAAAACAGGAGGAGGGGGGTGTAATGTTACTCGGAAACCTACAAGCAATGTTTTAGCTATAGAAGAAAATCAATGCAGAAAAATTACTTTGATAATTGTTAATGTTTCATGTTTGCTTCTACCTCTTTAAAATTCATTTGCATGCAATTTTCTAGAAAATTGAATGCTCTATGTTCAAGGAAAATTTTAGATTTGAAATAAAGATAAAAGTAATCTTTATCGCTGAACTAGGGCGTGGGTGTGGATGTGTGAGGGTGTTGGGTTGTGGGTGTAAGTGTGGGGTTGGTGTGGGTGAGTATCGGTGTGGCTCTGGATAAATTAAAGATTAACACCCACACCCACCCCTACTTATTCACCGCTGAAATGACGTTATAATACAGTCAGTGGGAAAAATACCCAAATCAGAACGCAAGAAAATGATCCAACCCATGTACGGTCCTAAATATGCCGCTTTTGATCATAACTACTTGTGAAATATGGTGTATGTATTTCAAGTTAACAACATAGTAACATAAGAAAGCAATATCGTACAACTGCTAATGATAATATTTCGATAGAAAATAATTTGTTCCATAGCAAAATATATATTACCAATCGACTCGCCATGATCAAAAACATCGTTAATAATAATTTGAAAAGTATTTTACGCAAGATAAAATGGAGAAAAAACTTGATCAATTGTTGTTCGTGTTTGATTCATAACTTTTAAACGGATTGAGATAAAAGTTTCGGCCTTTCGTAGATTTGTAGCTCGTCAGCTGACGATTCTAGTCCACTTCTTAAAGCTAAAGACATGTCCTATCTTCATAGCGCACCCAGGTCAAATACAACGGTCCGTAAACGGCCGTAAACGTTGCCAAAACGGCGGTCGGTACGACCATCGTTTTTCGCCGTTATTGAGTCTTATTCCGTCTATTAGACAAAATCGTTGTTTACGTGTCATAACATAGATTAAAGTGCCTTATTATTGCTTCTTCTTGTAATTTACTAAATTTAGGTTAATTTCAACATTGAAGTGAACAATAAGTATTTATTTCAAATAAAGAAATTTTCTTTTCTTTATTTAGATTCATCTGAAGATCGAAATACACAGCAAGTATTTTTTAAAATAAATTTTTGTTTATTTTTCTTTATAGACTTATTTCAGCATCGATCTGACCAGTAAGTAGTTCTAAATAAATAAAGAATTTTTTTTCTTTATTTAGATTTATCTCAACATTGACCTGACCAGTAAGTATTTCTAAATAAATAAAGAATTTTTTTTCTCTATTTAGATTTATCTCAACATCGACCTGACCAGTAAGTATTTATAAATAAATAAAGAATTTTTTTTCTCTATTTAGATCTATCTCAATATCGACCTGACCAGTAAGTATTTCTAAGTAAATAAAGA
>CAJNOL010001576.1:28746-59985 GCA_905250125.1 Rotaria sordida | reverse complement strand
ACTAACTCTTTGTGATTCACATTTTTCTGTTTTAGACCTAAATATGGAATGTGGATGCGAATATCGCCACGATGATATCAATGCTCGTCCACGTCTTGCTCTCATTTTGACTATTTTCAGTTACGAAAATATGCTTCATACGTAGTCAACAGCTATTGTATTAAAATACAATAAAATAATATGTACCAAAAAGTGATCTTCTCATATCATTTCCGCCTCCCCTCCCCATGGTCACTCCAGTGACTATTTTACATTTAACCATCTCTTATACCCTAGCTATTTATGTAACTTTCTCAAGTTGTTGATGCCAGTAGTAGATATTGTCATAGTCATATTCATGGACGCTCGTATTTTTATTGGCGTTGAATTGAGTGTTTCCAATGGTGAATGTGGATGTAGGAGTCAGTGTGAGTGAAGAGAATATTAATACTTACACCACACCCCACATCCTCGTTACGGCGCTCTCCATAACCTATCTCCATGAAACTTCACTCATTCTACGAAAAGTACCATAGTATGACTCACAGTAAATTCACAGAAACTTTCATGAAAGTAACGGAAGATAGTTTTTTAGGCCTATTGAAGAATTAGCGTCGTTCAACGAAAATAGATCATGCAGAGGTTGGCGAAACCTTATTTTGCTCAGAAATCTTTTTTTTTATCAGATGAACCTGTTCGTAAAACGTTTCTTAATAGAATCCAGACAATTGGTTTTGGAGTCTTGACTTTTAAGGAGACCTTCTCTCCAAATATGTCAATAGGACTTTGTTGAGTACTCTTCTGATAGGAAATCGTTTCAGCTAATTAAATCTTTTCTCCGATTTGTTCTAGGTATTATCATTAACGAAAAAGTTAAAACTACTTTATTTATAAACTTTTTCCTTACATCTTACGTATGTTCTTTCTTGACAAATCCATAATTAATCAAACAATTAATTAAGAAAAGCCAATGAAGACAACAAACTTATTCAAAACTCATTAGTACATAGGTCGCGTTCATCATATTTGACTGAAAAATCTAAGCTATTTAATTAAACATAACTATAATAAGTGTTTTAAGTAACAATTGATGGTACTCCTTTTCATTAACAGCCAAATTTGAACTATTTTGCTTGGAATTTTTCACTGTAAATTAATTTTAATATACACTGAAAAGTGATGAAATAATTTTAGTTTGAGTCTGGTAGAAATTATTCCGGATAAATTATCATTCAACTTTTTGAGATAATGTAATATCCCTAGCAATCAATGATTAGAATAAATAATCTCTTTTGATAGCTTTTTCTATTTTTTTTTGTCATTCATATCGAATTCGTAAATATTTTTATCAAATTCAATTTGGATCACATTTCAAATATTTCTATAAGGCAAGATTTAATCGAATAAAATTCAATATTTCATTGATCTGGAATAGAAAACAGTTTTAAAATGATTTCTTATTTTCTTATTTTCATAATGCGAGCTTAAAAGATTTTATTAAGATACTAAAGCAAAAAAAAGAAGAAAGTTAAGACAATGTTTAAATTAAGAATACAGTAAAACCTCCCATAGTGAACACCTCTATATAGTGAACACCTCTCGTCTGAACGGATAATCTGAACCGCCCGATCGATTTTTGCTGTAAATAGACCTCTGTATAGTGAACACCTCCCAACTCTGAACAGTGAACACTTTTTTTTGGTCCCAATAGTAAAAAAACCTCTATATAGTGAACATATGTACAAGAAAATATGCGCTTGAGAAGATAAAAATCGAGGACAAATATTGTACATTTCGAAGCAATGACCGCTAAATTTATTGACGGTCTACTTTTTATAAAAAAAATGGTCGCATGCAAAAAATAAAAGATGAATGATAGTCAAAAGTTCATCTCTAATTGATATGTCGCATGTATTGAACAAAAAGAACAATAAGAATGAATAGGCAATAACGAATTGGTCGTCTGTGTCTGTAAGAATATCACTCCTTTCTATTCACACTTGTAAGATGGCAGCAAGACGCGATTTAACACTTGCTGAAAAAGTAGAGTTGATTCGTAAAAACGAACAAAATGTACCGTACCGTAAATTGGCTGGTGAGTACAAAATCTCGATCGGAAGTGTTTCAAATATTGTTAAGCGCAAAGTTGAGTACATTGAGAATTATGAACAAAATGAAAACTCAAACAAGAAGCGTAATCTACGTGATGAATTCAATCAACAACTAGATCAGAAAGTATATGAATGGTTTGTACAACAACGCAGTAAGAATATTCCTATCTCGGGTCCTCTTTTGCAAGAGCAAGCAAGACAAATTCGTCAACAACTAGGTGGTTCAAATGCTGACGATTTCAAAGCAAGCAATGGTTGGCTAGAAAAGTTTCGCAAACGTCATGGTATACAATATCGAACTATCAATGGTGAATCAGCATCAGTCGATCCTGCAACTGTTGACTAGTGGAAAAAGCGCCTGGTGGTAATGGTTGACAAATATAATCCCAATGATATTTATAATGCAGACGAAACTGGATTATTCTTCAAAGCACTACCAAATCGTTCGCTTGTTACGGCCAAAGATTCTTGCAAAGGCGGGAAACGGTCCAAAGAACGTTTTACAGTTTTGCTGTGTACCAATATGACAGGTACAGACAAATTAAAACCGCTTATGATCGGTCAGTTCTGCATTTTCTGTTTAGTCTTTCCTTATAATAAATGTTAATGTTTCCGTTTTGGGTAAATCTGCTAATCCACGATGCTTCAAGAATTTAAATGTGAAAAACTTACCTATTACCTGGCGATCAAATCGTAGCAGCTGGATGACAGCCAGCCTCTTTGAAGACTGGCTGATTACCGTGAACAAAAGTATGATTAAACAAAAGCGTAAAATTTTATTGTTTATGGACCATGCACCATGTCATAATCCCGACGTTGAATATTCCAACATATTTGTTAAATTCTTTCCTCCAAACACAACATCGAAGCTACAACCACTTGACCAAGGTATAATCAAGAATTTCAAGTGTTATTATCGTAAGTATTCTGTTTTTCGACATTTTGAAAAATATAACTGACTTCATTTAGGTCAACATCTTGTGAAGCATGTAATATCACGTTGTGCCCTTGCTACATCACCAGATGACATTATTATTACTGCTCTTGATGCCGTAACTTGGACAAAAAATGCTTGGGAAAGTGTCACTCAATTAACAATCCGCAACACATTTCGTATGGCAGGCTTCGTTCATCCAAATACTCAAGATACTATTAGTGGTACAATCGACAATGAAAATGATACAAATGAAGAAACTATTATTGATGATATTACAACAGCATTAAAAGATCTTGATACTCTTCTTGCTCATATTCATACTGATGGACAAAGTCTTTCAGCAAGTGAATTCGTCGAAATGGACTTAGATACACCAACTTTCAATGAATGGAATGAATCTGACAATGATGTAATCATCGTCGATGAAGAATATGTCAATAAAAAACATAATAATAATGATCAGGATGATGATATACTAACTGAAGCACCACCAAAACTCATCGATGCAATGGAAATGGCTAAAAAGTTACACCTTCTGGCTTCTACTCAATATCCAGAATTACATTCACTTATTTCTCAATTAGATTCACAACTGACTCAACTCTTTATCGATTCCAAAGGTGCGAAACAAACTAAGATTGATGATTTCTTTTGTAAAAATTAAATAAAAATGTATAATCTATAAAAGAAATATTTTTTTTGTTATTTTGTTTTATAAAATTTGAAATAAATATATGTCATAAATTGAAGAAATGATTTTTTTATTCTATGCACTAAGTAATCAGAGGAAATTCTAACAAAAAACGTGCGTACTCATCAACATGTAACACTCATCATACACAGTATACATGTAATAGTTTATTCATTATGACACCTCTATATAGTGAACACCTCCTATAGTGAACATGTTTTAACCAGTCCCATTAGTGTTCACTTTAGGGAGGTTTTACTGTATTCACTAATAAATAAGATGGAAAATATTTCATCTTATTTGATTTTCATTAAATTGATTAAAACTAACAAAAAAAGGTTTCATGCTTCTGACAATTAGTCGTCAATTAAAATTTGCTTGAATATTTGAATAGAGTATATTCAAATCAAAGAGAAATCTTTTACTAAAATTTTATATTATTTTTTATTTTTCTTGACAATGACGACAGTGATACCAAACGTTGTCCATTAAGATTTGTTTCTACAAGACAAATTACGTTTCATATCTATTTATTTTCTAAAACTAATTTACCAGATTCAATTGAAACACTTTCGGGAATGTCATCACAATCGATTCGAAATGATTTTCGTCGTTTAATCAATAGATAATAGACTGAATAAATGATGGCATTGACTATATTGAATACAGCATAAATTAGAAAGAGATGTCGTTTTTTCATTCGTGTATAAATGAATAATGAAATAAGCATACCAATGCCACGACCTATGTCATAATGAAAAAAAACAAGATAATTGGCATTGAAGAAGTCAATACAATACGATACCTAAACCAAAACAAATACCGTAAACTATGCCTTGAAGTATATATCCGGCTATGGAATGAGATTTACATGGATCAATTTCATCAATATACAACATTAAATACTAAAATATATTTCATATATACTTTACAATCAGTGAATTATTTCAAATCTTCTTGATTCTAGTAACTGTAATATTGATAGTCTTGTATTTTTAAAGATAGCTAATGAGTAAAAGTACACTTGCAGTGATTCGGAATAGAATGTCATATTATAGAATAATAGAGTAGATTTTAGTCACTTTTTTTTTCTTTGAATTTCATTATTTTAAAATAGTACAAGGAAATTTTAACTGATTCTTGTATTTCCTACTCTGAGATATGAACATTCAAAACATTCTTATGAAAGAGGTAATCATCTGTATATATAATGTTCAATGTCTGTCTGTCTGTGAGTGTCTGTGCCGAGTCAAAGGTTAAATATCAATGCTCAAATAAGGATACAAGGAAGTAAGACGACAAAGGGTAAGGGTATTAAGGGATAACGATATACAGACGTAAGGCAACGAGGAAGTCAGACTATAAGGAAGGAACGTTATAAGGCGGAGATGCTCTGAAGGGCTTGGTCTATAAAGGGCAAAGTTATAAGCGCATAAGGCTACAAGAGCTATTAGTGGTATAAGGATATCACACCGTAGGGCTTCTATGTACATAATGTCGAGTGTTTGTGTATCTGTTACCGAGTGAAACGTTAAAGTTTAGAAGTCGTATGTTAAAGAAAAAACGCTGCCGTGCAGTATGCACGGGCTATCGCTAGTCTTTCTTATATTTATATCTGGAGATAGAAAGTCGAAATTGGATAGGTTAGCTACAGTGCAGATCCTGTGTCCTGTGATGTTCTCTGTGTCTTCAACTAATATTTCGTCAATTTTGATATTGTATACTTAGATTACTTTTAAAAAAATGAGAATAAGCATAATTAGTCTAATGACTATAGTCGAAAACTTTATCAACATCTTTCAGAATGGGTAAAACTTCTCGGAAGTCCTCATTGGCAGAATCAATGTCGTTATTTAGCATGCATTGAATATATCGTAAATTGACTTAGAAATTCTTTGCCTCGACGACTCAAAACATGAGAAAAAATCATTCTAATGATGTTTTCATGTTCACTCGTTTACTTATCGGAAAGTAAAAGAAGAATCTTTTCAACTAAGAAAACTTCTAATCTATTGAAAGTGTTCGATCATGTCTAAGAGAATAAAAGATTAAATACTTACTGGATCAAGAGCACCAAAAGATGTTCCCCAAAAAAATATCGTCAAAAGGAACACAATCACATGAATATTCTTGAACAATGGTAAAAGTGCAAAAATCTTCGACGAATCTTTTTTGTTTTTCTTTTCTTCACTTTGATTTTTATCGAGAGAAAATTCGTTTGATTTTTCTCTAACATACGTATCGTCATTAATTGGTTCAACTCGTTTACATTTATCAGATCGAATACGAATGAAACTTGTACTGATAATACTGAGAAAACTACAAGCGATGAATGTAATTAAGTATACATATTTGGTTTTAAAATGTACATAAAGACGACTAACAAAAAATGCAGATATACCCGAACCAATTGTACCCCAAGCACGTTGTCGACCAAATAGATTCGAATGATGTAAAGTAGAAAATGCAATTGTAGTACCAAGTGTTGTAGCCAATGCAAAAAGATTAAGACCAATAATCATTAAAAATGAATACAAAAGAAGATATAGAATTTGGTGAGAATAACGTGATCCATGACAGAGATGATCTATTGAACATTTTATATCACATGTAGCCAATTTGAAATATTCACTCGATGACAATGCACTACTATTGTCAAATAGATCTGAAAAGAACAACAACAAAAAAAAGATTATGTTTTACATAAAAAAGAATAATGTCATGATGTTTCAAAGAAGTTTACATTGAGTTTTTGTTCGACCAATTGTAATGAATACATTGGTGTAGATGTGGATGAAGAGAAGACCTACACCTACACCCACACCCTAATGAATGTTTGATTATCCTGCGAAATAACTATAGTCTACGAGAACTTTTTTACTTGACATATTTTTTATATTAGTATAATGAGGCTAGAGAACATATGTGAGTTTCATATTTCAGTTCCAAAGGATATACGCCAACAAGCTTTTTACAATTATAATTGATTAATTTGTCTAATAATAAATCGTACAGAAGAAAATATCTAATAATTCTTTATACTATAGTACTAAAGTTTATAAAATGTTTGAAGTTTTCTCAAGTTCAATAATTTTCCTGTTGTTGTTATTTTAAGAAAAATATTCTAAATTTTAAAAAGAATTTTACAATCAAATTTTCTAAATTTGATATTTCTACTAAACTGACTTAAATCAATGTAAAATACTGTTAATTTACCTCTAATTTCATCGTTTGTATCTTTATCGATTGATACATGATAATTGATGGCACTACATATCCGAAGTTTATTACTGCGTATAGATACATTTTTATATTGTTTGTCTACATACGTTGAATTCATAGTAAAATTAAAATGAAATGTTTTGATTGGTATACTCTTATTGAAATAAATTTTCTCCATTGTTAACAATCTACAATAGGCTTGATAAGTACATCCACAACGAGTTCTTAATGCACATTTAGTAGAAAATTCTTTATTTGCACAAAATGTCAATGAATATTTCATAGTATCAATTTGATAAATTTCACCTTGAATTGAATATGATTTGAGAGTTGGTAAAAAAAATATAATACTAAAAACAATAGTTATCAAACACAAAATAATATTGAATGTAAGACGAAAGCGACGTATATGATCTGCGAAAAATGCCAATAATGGATTAGTAAAGAAGATCAAAAATGGATTAATTAAATTAATACATGATATTTCTATATCTGAAAGACCACGATTTCGAAGAGTTATATTCAAAATTGGACCAATTGCAGCAAAACTTGAATAGGTTAGAAAATAATGAGCTTTAAGAAAAAGATAATAATGATGTACACATGATAACGATAGTATTATCACGTTTCGGTTTTAACATATTTTATGATGTTGAAGAAAACATCAAATTCGAAGAAAAATTATTTTATAAGAGTATCTAAAAACTAGCAAAGACAGATTTAACATTCAGGATTTGTTTATTATTAAAATGAATTTCAACAAGAGAATGACAATACATAAATTTCAATTAGCAAAAAAAAAGCTGTTAGCGCAATTCCTGCGGGATTAAATTGTGAAACACGATATACCTACTGTTACTAATTTCCTAAAAAACGGCTCTTCTTTATGTATACTGGGCGTATTCCATCAGCATTGCTAAATTTACAGAGTAGAACTTCATAAAGAAAATACTTCATGAATACTCTAACTAGATGTTAGTTGTACATAACATCTGATTGTCTCTTGAAGACAATCATCAGCTGTTGTGACGATCTATGAAAGGTATCTGTTACAGTCTATGATGGGTCCGGAGCCTGCCTGTCATGGTCTGTGGAGAACGGAAAGGGGTGGGCCCACAGTTCCACCCTATATACTTCAACACTTCTTTCAGATCGTGTTTCACAAAAGAACAGAAGAAGTTGTGAAATTATTATTATCTTAACTTTACGGATCATAATAAAAAAAAATTTATCTGTATGATCCTTAACGGAGTCATATATATATATATAATTCATACATCTTGTTCAGCTATATTATACTGATAGAAAATATGTAACGTGATCAATTTGTAATAGATGATAATTACTCTCAAGTATTAATTAACCATCAACAAAAAGATTCGGTCTGATTGATTTCTACAGTGAGAATGCGAATTGTTTTTCTTATTACTTATTGTTTAGAAGTTTTTGTCTATTCTTTGTTGCTTTTATTTCGTTTTTTCTATTTTATTATTCTGGTAATATATCTTTTCATAGATTTAATAGCCGCACTACCGTACACTCTTGTCTACATTTTGATCACCGCTCAAACATTCCTACAGGCATACGATAAAAGTTAGAACACAATTAATTCATAGTTTATGTGCTGATGGAGTTGCGAATTGTGTGGCATCTATTATAGAATTATTTCAGCACATCCAAATTAGACTTGAATCAGTTGCTAGTTCTACGAATCGAAAGAATCGAATCAGAAATTAATTCTTTGTTTTTCAAGAACTGAAACCATTGATCAGTTTTTATCACATGAATTAACTTATTGATGATCCGATATCATCGTAATTATAAGAACTAGTTTGTTCATACCAGTTCAATTACCCGAACGGGAGTTCTCGCATAACTAGTCAAAAGTAAAGCAAATTAATTATTTAGCACATTCAAAACCGTATTATGTCCAATTAAAGTTTAAAATATGCTTGAAGAGAATTTGAGACGTTTTAAAATGTTTGAAGATTAAGTTTCATTGTTAACTGGCATCTTTTCTTTTATTACTATGAGATCTAAGGAGTATCGTACTCATTGATCTCAATTTCTAGAAAACTATTTAGAGATTTAGATTTTATCTTTAACTTTTCACATCGATTACTGGAATTAGGAGAAGATCGGAAAACCTTAATTTAAACTTACATTTCGTATTTTTCTTTGGATACATGTGGATTACGTTAAATGTCAAGGTCAGAACACAAAAAAAAGGCACTCGATATTGTTCTTGAAATCAATAGTTGTCCTTTGAAAGTCAAATGGTTCATTGTTACTTTAATTACCTGCAAGTAGAATTATAATCTAGTGCCTTCTTGACAATGAAGATTATTGATCAAAAAAGTTTCAAATAAATATAAGAGTTAAAATGGATTGCAATTTAATCTGACATGTGCATCAGAGTGCCAACATATAAAAAAGAAGCTTAAACTTATCTTTTTATTTGAATCAGATATCAATAGATGTTCTCTGGTCTTTTTTCCTTATCTATACACATATAAGTTTGTTCTTTTTTTTCACTCAGTTGTTTTGCATGTTAGTGATAGGACATTCTCTCTTTCGGTTATTTGCCCTTAAAGTATATAAATACAACCATCACGTGTTTACAAACGTGCCCATAGCTTTAAAAATGAACGAGGAGATTCTTGTGAATTCGATTTCGAAAAACTTGATAATGTGTGAAAATCACTCTTAATTGGCCATCTGTAAAATCACGAGCACCTCGATAGGAAAGATGAGTTTAGGACAGTTACTCGCTGGATACTTATTCGCAAAACTACTTCGATGTGGATGTATAAATAAGTCACAAAAATAATCCTTAAGAAAAGCAACGAAAAATAAAAAATAGGTGAGAACTGAAAAATTTCTATATGGACAAGAAATGCCTGATGTGTCTTAAATAATCCTTGAAGTCATGGGTGTGGGTGTGGGTTCTAATCCTCCCTTTACTCACACTCACACCCACACCCTGTTGTGGATTATCCTAAGGTGGAGAAAACATCACAAGAATTAAATGAAACCTCCACGAACTTAAAAAGAAAACGATGTTCACTTTGTGACCGTACCAAAGACAGAAAGACTCTGAACAAGTATTATAAATGTTCCGAACCCATCTGTAATGAGCATTGTGTGAAACGACTCTTTTGTATCACTTGTTCGAAATAAATACATAACACTTTTCTCAATCGTTTTATCCTCTAACCGAATAGAAAATAGTGTAACTTGGACAAACATATCGGTTTCATGACGAAAAAATCACAAAATAAAAATGTATTATCATGTCATGCCTAAAATAGGCTTGGTAGTACAAGAGTTAAATATATTATAATTTCGATGTAACTATTATGAATAAAACTGGCTTATTTCAACGAAATATTATTGACATGTTTGAGGAAAAATGGGATAACATCCTTAATATACTTGTCGTACACCTCGTCAGCATCAGCTTCCGCATTGAAACCATGACCACGATCTTCAGCCAGCGCAAGAACGTGAGGAATATGATTCAATTCGAGTTGTTGTGCCAGAAACTTGGATTCTTCGACAAGAGCTACTTGATCGGCCGTTCCATGTACTAGATAGGTTGGAGGAAAGGCCGCAACATGAAGTTCTGGAAACAGACATCGCACTTCATCTGGGATTTTCACCTGCGTCTCGTAGTCGAAAGATGATGATGATGATCGAAGAGACTCTGAGAAGCCTCGGATACCCGTGAGGAAGTCGAGAAAGGTGCCTGTTTCAATAAATACTTGAAAGAGAGCACCGCTCGTTCGAGCCTTTTCACTTTCCTCAGGAATTGGCCAAGCAAGTGGAGCATCACTGGTTGGACGAAGAAGTTCCTTGTCATCGTCGATCGGATTGAGATAGTGGCGAAAGTCGGCCACATTCACTGTCATCGGCGATTTTATGGAATAATAATGAGAAGAGATCATACGACCGCCAATGCCGTAGAGACCGAAGACAGCTCTTGGCTTGGGTCTGGCATGAATGCCAGCGAGATAGGCCACGTAGGCACCTGCGCTGGCACCACCAACGGCTAGACGAGAAGGATCGAGACGATGTGATGTATTGTCCAAATCTCTGTTTAACTGGTCAGAGGCAAGATACGCGAACAAACTATTAACATCGGCGAGAATATCATAGCCAGTACATGGTATCAGCAGTCGATAGTCAGCGGATATAAAGGCCCAACCGCTGGCGAGAATGTCTCCTACCAAATAAATCAGTTTACGTTCAGTTCATGCATTCTCTGAGCTCGATACAAAATTTCAAGTGTAGGACTCCAATTCAACACACATTAGAGGCTTCTTGTCAAATTTCATTTCGTTTCGGAGGTGATCAGTTCTCATGGTTCAGATGTTAAAGAAGCAGTACCTTACAGAGACTGTCACAGGGCACTTTTTTTGCTCTGCCGTGCCCTGTGCCCTGCCCGGAAAATAGCTCATACAAAATTTTTTCGTCCAACCCTGTCCTCAGGGCAGGGAAGGACGCTCTCGGGGCATATAAACTGAGCTCGACTATGGAATGGGGTGTTAACCTTATGAAAAATTTTGTTCTTGCTTATATCAGTGCTCATACTTTTTTTATATAATTTCAAAAGAATATTATCCACGTGTAAAAACAATCATGAATCCCGCCAAAAATCGATTGAACTTGTGCAATTTTTAATCAATTATAATCTGATTTTAAACTTATATTTCGTTTTATTCTAATTTCTAGGAATTTTCAAATTTTTTTTTCGGGTGAAACTCATTAATAAATTTTAATTTGATAGAAATTGACAAATCTTTTTGGTAGATTAGAAGAAATTCAAAAGAAAACGCTTAACAATAAAAACAATCAACCTTGACGACTAAAAGTCAGATTATAATCGAGTAAAAATGATATCATTTCAATTTATTCTTGATGAAGAAATAATACTTGTGAATACAATATCTTGCCGTTTTTTAGCATGAGTACATGATACTAGAAGCATATTCATACAAAAACAAAATATCCGTCAATGAAAACTACGATTCTATGTGACTAAGTATCATCATTTAATTGATTCGAAGTCTTTCATCACTATTTAGCACCAGGTCGAGATTCATTTTTTTATGATTTGATAAGAGATGTTCAATCTCTTCGAAATCAAAAAAGATCGTATTGAACGATGATGAATTAGATTAGAATGAGTATCATACGCACAAACTCTAGTGAAACCGATCTAAACATAAAACCAGCACTAGTTGGTAGAATTACATAGATGACAAATGTTCTGAAAGATTCATGTCTGGATTTAGGAAACGATTTCAAATGACTTTTTAAAAAAATGTTACCAGGGCAGATTATTTCGCTCTGCTCTGAGGCTAGGATAGCAAGGCATCAGAGCACTCTGTATTGATGACGGTCTTTATTCTATTCACGGGAAACAAAAGATAATCAATACCGAAACATAAAGTTTGTTGCTAAGAGATATAGTAGACGAAATGTAAACGTGGGTAGCTTATAACGATGTCTCACGTAATTGTACAAAAGATTAAAAATTTTGCTTAAGAAAACACCTATAACTTGATGGTTGGTAAATAATTTACCAGGGCAAAAAAAAATCTTTGCCCTTTAGGACAGGGCAGAACCGGGCGTCAGGACATCAGGGAAGCCCTGTCCTGATGATGGTTTCTAGTACCTTATTTCCTTCCAATAATTTTTCAAAACATTAATCAATCTCAGCATAATTTCTTGGAGCTCGCTGCAAATGGTAATGATTTACATATTTTGTGTTTACGAAAAAATTATTATAAAAATCTTCCATGAAACTCCACTAAAAGTAAGCGAGGTAAGGTGTTCGAAACCAAAGTCTGCACTGATATATAGCGAATACAAAAAACATCAGTCTATTGATCATGATTTAATTCGATTGTATGACATTGGAGAAAAAAGGAGAATGACAAAGAAATATTCATATTGAACCTATTTGCTCCCATTGAAACTTCATAAGGCCTTTCCTGTATATACACCTACGATAGCGATTCATCACCGTGAATCGTTTTGTCATTTTTTTGTCGGACATTGAATCACTAAAATATATGTTGTTCGGGACATATACGAGATGCAGAAATGAGAAAAATATTCGACGAAGCACTAGATCTAAAGAAATTTCTGAAGAAGTTATTGAAAAACACGAGTTTTTGAAGTTAGACTTTCGCTGTGTCCGTCAGTGAAGATGGATAAATCATAACAGGTTTCGTTAGATAGACAGGCACTCAAAATCGTTCTTGGATGCTTCAAAAAACATGCCGTTTGCAGTGATTTTTTCTGTAGCGTTCGGATTTCACCAGGCAGATGCCATGAGATTTTGCTCTATGCAGCTTTGTCTGTTCTACAGATGTAGCTGATTCTAGAAATTATTTTTCTTCAGCTTAAATTGGCAAAAATTCTGTTTCCAGTTTTTCTCAAATGTTTGGTCGAAAACGATGAAATATTCTTAAACAGAATCGACTTACGCTTCAGCCGCATTGGAACAAACGATTGTCTGTTTCCTCCGATCAATCCGCCACCATGGAAGAAGACAAAAGCAGGAACCGCCATATTGGTAAGTTCTTCATGTGCTGTTGGAAAGTCAATATCCAACCGTATTGCTAAGTCATCAACTCGTGAATAGACGAGGGTGACCGTCGACATTGGACTAGAAAAACAATTTAAATCGTCCTAACTATGAGTTACCTAAAATTATTTAAAAGCCTATCAAAGACGCACACTGCACTTCAAGCACATTCACAATGTTCGACAATGACAGAAAGAGGAGAAAAGGCGCCGCCGATACAACTGTTCTCCACACACGTGTCGTTATCAGAAAGAGATGGAGAGCACTGCTTTGACATGCGCGATAAACTGCAACATAAAAGAAGAAAGAAAGAAAGAAAACGACTTGGTGAATGTTTATCGTGAGAGTGTTGATGTGGATGTGAGTGGGAGAAGGTGTGAGGTGTGAATTGAGATAAGATTAACGCTCACACGCACACCCTTACCATAACAACATATATACCCTTGAAAAACCTAGAATTCTAGAATTCATATAATACCACATAATAACTTGTAATGGTGTGCAGTCTTGAAAATGAGGGTGGCAACACAGACACATGCGAAAACACACACAGGGCATTGTAGTAGCTGATTACATACGATTACATTTCATCACATGAGTTCTAGAATTCTAGGTTTTTCAGAAGTATATATGTTGTTATTGTAACACATGTATTGGTATTAGAGATGCGCAGGATCAAGTCTTTTTGGTCACGGTAGGGGTAAATTTTTTTCTCTTAGCACGATTCCGATCCCCGTGATGTTGGTTTTTCAGGTCCCGGCGATAGTTTCGGTCAAGAGAAAACTATTCCAAAATTTATTCGTATCTAATCTAAAATAATTCCTCAATACTCGTTTTTCTTGATTTATTTAGTTGACAATTAGCACGTTTTTGAATTATCTCTCTTGAATATGTTCTGATTCATATGATTTATGAGATAATTTATTTAAAACCATAGAATATTTTATTATAAACTTGAGTTCCGGTACCGGCATTTTTTTCTCGTGGTCCCTGCTCCAGCTCTGGTGGCCAGGGTCAGAATCGAGATTAGTCTCGCACATCTCTAATAGGAATATATGTCATTACAAGGTTTTACAAATCGTGACATGGCGGTATATGCGATGCCAGAATTATTATTTATGCTGTGGGATGTCAGCCTTTTTTTGCATTACATTTTGTAATTGCATTCGCGTATCTCTGATTTTTCAGGACTAAGAATGCATTCGACAGCCAATCTTTTTATCGCACTCCTGCTAGTGATATCGATTGATGGTTTCGAATTGGAAAACAACAACGAGGGTGTCTATGAGCAGTCGATGTCCAGTCATGGCCTGGCTGACTGCTTCGTATGATATCATTTACAAGGTGATCCTGATGCGCTTTTGGCCAGTACACTGAAACCACTTTGTCACGTGCCAACATCGTTCCCTAAAACGTTGAGCAGCGGTTGGATAATGGATCCTGGATGTGTTGCTTCGACACAGCCAAGCACTTGCTCGTTACATATTGGTGCTCACTGCTGCTATCGAAATTCGTTCAAGAGCATGGGATCAGGTGCGCAGGGATGTTATGACAAGCTCGACCAATGGATTGCAGATCCATGAGGTATGTTCAGATTTCCGAAAAAAGAAATTGCCAAAATTTCTGAAATTTCCATCAGGTCTATAGTCACATAGCAATGCAAATTAAAAGTTTCCAGAAACATTGAAAACTTTAGGAATTTCAGTAATTCCAGTAATTTCGGCAATTTCCATAAGTGCTGAGCCATGGAAATTTCTGAAATTACATAATTTTCGGAAGTGCGGAATGATTTGAAACACAAATACTTGAAATTTCCGAAACTTCTGAAATTTTCTTTTTTGAAAGTCTGAATACTGCTGTATCCGTATGAAAAAGACTTTGAATGACATTCTACCATTAGCCAAAAAATTAGTCCATTTGATTGAATCGATGCGGATATATTTCATTTTTCCATTGCGGTACTATTTATGGGGCACCCTGTAATACTTTCGATGATCCGACCTGATCGTAGTATTTGAATCTACGACTATGGCTATGTCTCGATGTGTATGCTATTGTCGTTTACTATCGGGATTATACACGTTTCTGGCTAATGAGGAGAGGGATGATTTCTATCTCCTAATCCACAGTAAATACTATAAAAGTTTCTTTTTAAATAAAATACTATTTACTGTTCGTTTTGTTATTGAGACTGATCTAAATCAAAGAAAAGAAATTTATTTTTATAATAGAATACTCACTGTTCACTTTTGTGGTCAGATGACCTAAAGTCAAAGAAAAAAGATTATTTTTGTGTAAAAAAAAGACTTACTTTTTATTGAGATGATTAGATGATATAAATGGAAGAAAAAAAATTATTCTTATAAAATAATGCTCATTCTTCAATGAACTGATCAGATGATATTAAAAAAAGAAAAAAAAAGTATTTTTAATTAACAATACTCACTGTTCGCTTTTTCCGTCAAATGATCTCAATAAAAGAAGAAAAAATATTATTTAAATAAAATAATACTGACTGCTCACTGAGATGTTCATGTGATAACTACCGTCAGTAAATCGCCACTATACTGATCAGCATAATGTGCGCTATTCCGACGGTTTTGTGGTGGGGTGTGCGTGGATGTGATGAAAGAGACAACCCACAGTGACTCTCACGTCCACATCCACTCACACCCACACCCACACCCTGATAAATTCTATAGCTATCGAACGATATGTCAGTTTGGATTGATTTGAGTCTAGAGACGTTATTCGATCGACTCACTGAGGCACCGTCGCCACTGTTTGATGTCTTATATTTTATTAACAAAATTTCTCTCAAAGTACAAATCTCATAAAGATTTGTTTTCATATTTCAATAGTTTCACAAATGTTTCGTTAATTTTCTCTGTTGAAAATTAATCAACAATTTTCATTTTCGTTTCGATAATTATTTAAATGAAGATTTCCTAAGAAAAATAACTGTCGATCAATTGCGGCAATACTCGATAAGAAAATGAACTATTATTCGAAAGATGGATCGATCTTCATTAATGAAAATCTTTATTGTTTCATTTTCAAAAATAAATTAATGTAGGCCATTATGGACAAAAGTTGGGTATGGGTAATTTTGGTATCCATTCGATATTAACTAACGGTGGAGGATTTGGTATTAATAATGGAGGTCCTCTCTTTATGGATGGTTCAAGTACCAATGGCGCTGTGAGAAGAAGAAATGCATGTGTTAGTATCCATCCAATGTATTTCGGAAGTTGAATCTTCATCTTTGTTTCAAAACAACAACCAATACCATGTAAAAAGAAAAATATAAATGTTGGAAATAGAGTTGAGACATCATCAAAAGCAACAAAAGCTACATGAACATGAAGAAGACCACTGATAATAAATGTTGTTAAACCTTCAATTGTCGAAGATGAAAATTTCGAATGAATCGGTTCAAATATCGATTCTTTTAATACAGTCCCAATAAATCGATTGTATCTTTGACTCCAAAATTCTCGCAATGATACACTGAATAGTGGAAAATTAGTAAATCATTCAACTGTATATTTATCTCGAGTGAAAATACGAACGAGAATGATTAGTGAATCAAAAGTATATGAGGTTGTTATCAATGATAAATAAAATAAAAAAATTCTTGTATAATTAAATCGTGTTTCACAACTAATAGCCCAACGATAACTCCAATGATTTATTAACAATTTAACTGGAATTAATATCAAATAATATTTAATAGGCCATTCATCTCGTTTTGATTTTAAAGGTAAAATAGGCAAAAAAATCCAAAGAATTTTGAATAAAAAAGACCGAAATGTTAAGAATTTATCGATTGAAAATATTGTCAAATGAATTAAACGAATTGATATCATCCAACAAAGAATTAGGATCATCAATGATAATGAATCATATTGAGGAAAATTTTGACAAGTACTATAAGGAAATGATATACATGGAATAATTGTTAAAATAGTTCGAACTAAAGTATTACAAATAGGACGAATCAAACAATAACATATTATTACATGTCCAAACCAACCGATAAGAACAAATGGAGATAGCACCATGTTAACGACAAACTCAATTCCTTTTTCTTTTCGAAACAAACTCTTTTGTTATTCCTATTTATATTGCAACTTGTATACTCACATTACAAACTCATATCATACTTATATCATTCTCTTTCTTTTATCAACAACTTTGCTTCATACTTTCGACTTGAATAACTCAGAGAGAACAAAAAAAATTATCGTGTCATTCATATTAATATCCAGACTAATTTGTGCACAAGCATCTCGGTGAAGATACAGAAAATCAAACTAGTTTTATGCGAAACTATTTCATGTCATTACTGTAATCGTATAGTTAGATTTTCAAAAAGATCTCGAATGTGAACAGCTAGACAATGTTGATCCTATATCCTTGATTTTCTTTGATCGATTCTAATTCGAATACAGTTTCGATTATCATAAGAATCTCATGTTCATCTTACATTTCACTATGTTTACATATTTTGGAAAATGATGTCGTTGACATATTGGCTGTGCAATCGAATGCATTTCTTCTAGAATGCTCACTTCATAGGTCGTTTGTGGCCTAATTAAAATTTTTTGAGCTAAATCTTTATCGAGACTAGTTGACACAAATGTATAGAGTCAAATCAATTTCTTTATGAAACTCGAAATGAGAAGCATGTTGAGCTCTGTTTTCGACATAACTGTATCACAGTAGACAATTAGTCTTTTATTTGAGATACGTAGAGCTTCTTGTTCATGACAAAGTTTTTTCCAGCTTTTGATACACATTACGCATGAATAAATAAACAATGAACAAACGATCACTATTATCAGTGTGGCAAGCTTGATTAAAAAGTCAGTAGAGGAAAATATCTTTCGAATACTAATAAATGGCGTTCTTTGCCTGATATACTTGATTGAAATCGTGACGCTTATTTTCTTCTTGGATTAGGCAAAGAAAGAAAAAAATCCTGAAATAATATGAAAGTGATACTTCTCTCTCTCTCTCTCTGACTATGGGAATAGAGTGTTGCGTATGCAAATCTGAACTATTAACTCCATAGCACTCGACGTTAGAATATCCGATGTGTACAAATGAGTTTGATGTGCTCGATAATTAGGCAGTTCCTATGTAGATTATTGGCATGGTCATCGCTGCTTTGGAGGGTGTGGATGTGGGTATACAGGAAATGAATGCCCACACCTACATTCACACTCCCACATGCACACCCATGTTGGGACCCAAAGATGTGCAAATCTTGGACGGATTCTAAAAGATTCTTCGAGACTCTCAAGAAATGAACAAGATTGAGACGATGATTTCTTATTCGAGAGTGAAACTTATGTTGTAGGAGCAGAAGGATATTTAAAACCACTGATTCATGCCTTCGTGTGGCAATAAGCAATTGTAACTTACACTTACTTACACCACGAAAAAGATTCTTTCCCGTTTCTAAAACACTGTCTGTCAGGTGTAATAGTGTGTCAAAAAATTGACTTTGTACTATCAGTTGAAGATAAAAATATTTTCTCCTCACACCTTCACTTAATTTTTTTTTTTGCATAGATCATCATGAATCTTTCTTATTCAAATGAGAATATCAGTCAGTCTATGATATGCAAAGTTGACTATTGATAATGTCTTGAAAAAGAAAAATAATTACGCGTATTCAACTTTTGTTATAGCTTAAGGTGCATATCTGCGTTAATGATGATAGAGGAAAGTATTTATACATAAAATTTATTCTTTTCTTGTCATTTTCTAAGATATTTTTTTCATACTATTGTGTATAAATTACAAAAAGTTTGAAAAATGAAACAAACGATGCTACGGATACTGTTGTTTATTTTGATTAATCAATGTTTAAGTCAAACAGGTTTTCCAAAACAATTTCAAGCAATATTGAATATTAGTGGATCACGTTCTTGGGATTCACCATTTCCAGGTGTTAAACAATTATTGTATGATTACAAAAATTTAAGAGTTCGTTTCGATATTCAAGGATCGCAAGCACAACAAAATGAAACTTGGATGCTTCAATATAAACCAAAAGGTGCTGAAGCAGATTCAGTAAGTAGGAAATGATTCATTATGAAAAAAAAAAGATTAATCGTGAAACGTTTTTCTAGCCAGCTTCGCAGGGTTATACAATGTTTAATTTCAATCCTGATTTTCCGTACTTCACAAAAGTAAAAAGACAATTTTTCTTGTTTTTCTCTTCAAACAATTTTTTTCAGAACGATTGTTGGTATAGAACAAATTCAATGATTGATATAGGCCCATTTCCAGTCAGTTGGTTGCATGGCGTAGAAAATTATATTCAAATTTACCCATGGTATCCGTTACCACCAAATCTTATTAATAAGGGCGAAGAATGGATACCAGAACTTCAACTAAATGCAACGGTACGTTTTCCTATAATTGAAAACTGAAAGAAAGTACTTCTTTAATATATGTAGTTCAATACGAATGTTGCATTTTGAGGAACTTTTGAGAGAAACATTAGAATTCTACTTATTCATTGCGGCTTAAATTAATATATTGAAATATTTGCAAGTAAATAACATGCAATAAAAAGATTTTCATTGTTGTAGAGATATGATTCACCGGAAATATGTGATTTAATACACTCTCGTATTGGCAAAGTTCCATGTTTCAGTTATTTCGAAACAAAAGATAGGCCAGTTAAAACCATTCAAGCACGTCCTGTTCCTCCTGAATCTTTCGATAATGATGAGTAAGTATATATTATATGCCTTTAATGAGAAAAAAATAACTCCATATTTATCCATAGATACCTAACTACAGTTTATCTATCATTTACAAATGGTATTCCGTCCCAAGCTGAACATTTGTTCGATTTACCTGCTCAATGGCCTGGTTATTGCGGAAATGCAAACGCAGGTAAACTATAGTTCATAGCTGCCTTTTTTTTAAGCATTACTTGTGTTGTTATATTCTGCTTATGTTTAGGTTTTACTATAGATCCTTTACGTGAATTTGTGATAACTCCAAATAGTCAAGATTATTTTACATTAAAATTACAAACACCGCTAGTTCGTTCACTTGGTGATCGAGTCAAAATTGAGTTTAAAGTGCAGCCATCAGGATGCTTCAATGGTACGCGATGTACTAATTTCAATACAATTGTTTTTTCTGGAGAAAATTGACAAGTACCACAACAAGTTAACATGTCTTTTGTTGATTATGGTTGTTGCATATACGATCTTATTGCAAATGGTGGGGGATACGATTGGCAATATTCATCATCAGGAATTATTGTTTTCGCATGTGATGAACGAGATAATTATGGCTGCAGAGGGAAAAAACCATGTATTTGTTGAAAATATTTTCAAACAAGACGGATCTTAATTAAGACTGACGCCTGTGAATAACAAAACCGTTTCTACTATATTTAAACTAAAAAAAAAAGAATTTTGGTTGATGATGATCACTGAATATGGTGGAATTCATAAATATTTTAAAGTCTAAAATTAATTTTCTTAATATTTTATTGAATAATGAAGTAAAAATCACATTACAAATTTCTAAGAATTGATATTTTATTTTTTTCGATTTAAAAATATAATAGACTTCATTGTTCATTTGAATAACTCAAAAATGCAAGTGAGTAGTAGTTCGTAGATCCATCAATCGACGGCGAACTTCAAGATGTCAAGAGTGTGAGTGCAGGTATACAGGAAACGAATACTCACACCCACACCCACATCCTCAAGTTGTTTACGGTGAATTTTCAATTATCAAATATTTAATTCAAACCACTAATCGAAGATCTACAAATTATGGAAGGCTGAGATAAATAATATGCATTTTAGTCGAGCCTTCAATACGATTTTCTAGGAAAAGCTGTGAAAAAGGTCACTTTTGTGCTTTTTCCTTTTTTTCATTAAAAAAAAAAACTATTTTCCCGACACTTAGAAGATCGAACAAAAATACTTTAGAAATCAATATTAGAAAAACCTACAGTGTACGATTCGATGGATCTTCATTTCCTCTTTCTAACGGTGAAAGCCGCAGTTCTTTATCTTGTTTCTAACAAAAGTTATCCAAAAAAAACACTCACTAACATTCATAGAACGGTGACACATGCGAACAAAACAGATCTTATCAAAATTATATTATTTGAAATATGATCAAATAGCATAGAAAAATAGAGCATTCTTTTCTCTATCACCTTATATAGAAAGAAAGTTTCCTAAAGATTAGTATACAGTATTAAAGTATCACTGCCCCTACTTTTGATATGCCCTAAGTAGGTGAGACAAATATGTCCCACCGGCCTCAAAGGGTTAAAAACGAATAGAGCTGTCTCAGTGAATGAATGTTCAAAGATTTGTTGACAGCGTAAAACTTTTAAATGCGTATTTTTTATACAGTTATTGTACATCAATTGAATCTTGTTGAAAACATGAATCTAATGCGAAATCATATAAGAATAAACGAAAATGCTTAGGCTTAGAGAAGGGATAAAAGAAACTGGCTTATGGGTGATCACAAACTAGTATTTTATGAATAGTTTGAAGAATAATGACAAAAAAATCATTTCTTTGCTCCCTAAAATATTTTATCGTTTTTCGTTGGGAGGGTATGGGTGTGGATTTGCTCTCCAATCAGTCACACCCACACCCCACGCTCTGTAGGAAAGCGGAGGAGAGGAGAGCAGTGGGTCCAAATTTCTACCCTATATACTTTAACACTCCTTCTAGATTGTGTTTCACAAAAATCATGTAAGATTTGTTTTCACGATCTTGTCTCAAGAACTTTGTGAAATCCTGAAGTCAAAAGTTAATAAGATTTCGTAAGGTCTCATCATGATGCCTTGTAAACTCATTTTACTTATAAGAAATCTTGTTGAATGTTAATATGATTTTTTCATCTGAGTTGATAAAAATGTATATGTATACACTAGTTTCATTTAGAGTATTGTATGCAGTAGGTCGTCAGGTACAGGAAAGGTACGAATGTGAAAGGTAACAATTTATGACGGTACAAACTTAATTTGTAACAGTAATATTCATAAACATGTGAGAATATCTGTTTGTATTGCTGCTGTTTAATATTCACATTCTTGATCACCTAGTTGATTGGTCGTTCTATTAAACTATAAGAGATGTATTAGAATACTGCAACTTGTAGATCGAGTACATGCATATGTAAGAAAAGTTGTACTCGTATATTAATCTAGTTTCGTTCACAAATGATAAATATATCATATTTCCTTTAGCCAGCCTTTTAAAATTATATTATAATCTAGTCAAATTTCATCAAATTATTTTACAATGACTTTTGATTTATATTTTGCTTTTTTATTTTTGCTAATAAACTAAATAAAATAAAGAATAGAAAAATAGAAGAAAAAATGATAATGTTGAAGCCATATGCAAAATAATGAACTAATTCAATATATAAAAAAAAAGAAGACATAAATAATTTAGAAATAAAAAATGTAAGTAAATGTTATCTGTTAGTTGGAAATCTATCTACTTGAATTTATTAATAGAAAGAATGTATTAAATATATATATGTATATCTATTGTTCATCGTGTTACATCATTAATCTATACATGAAGTTTTATATTTGTGGAACAGGTAAATGACGTATTTTAGATTTAATATTGTGAACTATAGATTGATCTACTGTAGGTATACGTCGAGAAATAGATAATCCTTGTTTATAATGCTGTAATGCTTGATCAATACGAGATATTTGTGCATAAATATCGCCTATAATTAAATATATATTAACTAATGATGGATCTCCGAAATTATTTTGTGCATGTTGTTTATTAAGTAAAGTTTGAAAAAAAGTTAATGCTTGATTAAAATCTTGTTTTTCCAAACAAATATTACCAAGAATAATATAAAGATCATCTAATAATTGATCGTTAATTTGTTTATTAAGTAAGGTCTGAAAATAAAATAATGCTTGATCTAAATGGTGTTTTTCAAGTCGAAAATTATTTGTATATGATTTTGTTGTCGTTTTTGATCTTGTCATTGATAAATTTTTGTTAAATTTATTTTCTCTTAACTTCTTATTATCATCTGCATGTAGATGAAAATGATTTTTTTTTAAATAAATTTTTCCAATCATAGTATAAGTATCATTTATTGATGAAAGTTTAACTGATTTATTTTGTAATTGACAATCAATTAATTTATTAAAATAAATCAATGATTCATTGTAATTTTCTTTTTCAAAATAAATAGTAGCAATAGCTTTATATATATTTTGTAATGATGAATCATAAATTGCTTTTCGTTCTAATTCATTATTTAATGAGAGAAGAAAATATTTTAATGCTCTATCGAAATTTTCTTTTTCAAAAGAAATATTTGCTAAAATATAATATGTATCAATTAATATTGGATCTTTTTCCGAATGTGTTTTCAATTGTTCACGAAGATAGTTTTTAAAATAATGATAAGATTGTTCCAAATGACGTTTTTCAAAAAAAATATTATCAATAAGTTTAATTTTATTGATTGATTTGTCATGTAAGAGTTGATTATTGTTTTGTTTTTGATAAAATAATAATGTTTGATCAAAATGACGTTTTTTTAAATAAACCTTTCCGACAGAAGTATAAATTTCATTAATAGTTGATTGATCAAGTGGTTCTTTTCGAAAATAACAATCAAGTAAACGGTTATAATAAATTAATGATTGATCTAAAATACGTTTTTTATAATAAATTTCTGCAATGGTTTTATAAATATGAATCAATGAAAAATCTTCATATAATTTTGTTTTTAATTCATTATTAAGTATTTTGAGATAAAATTGTAAAGCTTCATCTAAATTATTTTTTTCTAGTAAAAGATTTCCAAGATTTTGATAAGTATCACTTATTGATGTATCGTCTAATTGTGTTTTTTCTAATTGACTATCAAGTATTTTATGAAAATAAATTAATGCTTCATCATGATTTTGTTTTTTCGAATGAATATTTCCAATAGATCGATAAGTATCAACTACTGATGGATAATTCCATAATAATGTTTTTAATTGATTTTCTAAGACTTTTTCATAATAAAATACAGCTCTATCTAAATTTTCTTTTTTCATATATATATTAGCAAAATTTCTATATGTATCTGCAAAATCAGGATGATTATTTGGTAATGATTCTAATTGTAAATGAAGAGCTTTTTCAATATATTCTAAAGCTTTTTCATGATCATTTTTATCTAAAAACATTAATCCAATTGCATTATACGTATAAGAAACATCTGGATGAGTATTCGGAAGTTCTTTCAATTGATATTCAATTGCTTTATCAAATATTTGTGATGCTTTTTCGAATTCATTAATTGCAATATAAATCTTGCCCATATTGATATATGTATTTGCAATTATTGCATAGTCAGTTTTTGTTTGATGTTCAAGAGATTTTTCTAAATTTTCTAATGCCATATGATAATTTGTCATTTTAAAATGAACATCTGATGAAGCTGAATAAATTTTTGATAGATTATCATTATTTTTATTTGTTGATAAAGCTTTACCAAAACATTGTAAAGCATTTACATAATTAGATTGTTTACCATAGATTGAACCTAAATCATTATAACATAATGATACAAGTGAATGATCATTAAGTGATGAATTATTTAATAAATAATCTAATGCTTTATTAAGATTTGATATAGCTAAATGATAATCTTCTTTTTTACAATTAGCTTGAGCAAGTCCATAATAAGTATGAGCAAGTTCAATATCTTCTTTTACTAAATTTTGATCTAAAATTTTTTGAAAATGTTCTTGAGCAAGATCATATTTAAGCATGTGAATAAAATAGTTTCCAAGTGAAACAAATTCATTTTGTCCTTTTAATTCTTGTTTTAATGATGATAAAAAATTTTTTATATCTGGATCATCTAATGAACATAATGTTAGTTTAGCCATCCAAAGATTTATTTTATCATCATAAGATATATTTTCAATACGAAATATTGAAGATACCGTAAACAGAACTTCTTCTTCTTCTGGAATAGCACTAAGACGTTTTATATCAGCATATGGTTTACTTAAATAATTTATATTAACATCTATTTCTAATAACATTGATGTTAATTCATCATTAGGTGGTGGTTTACTTGTTGCAAATTCTAAAGCTTTTTTTCTATTTGTACTTGTTGATAAAAATGAATTCATTGAAATCAATTCTTTCTGAGTTGATTTAAGACGAATAACTTCATCTTTACTAATCAATTGTCCTCGATAAACTTGTATAATTGGTGTTTGTTTTTGTTTAATAAATAATTTATGTTCATCATCTAATTGTTTATTCATATCTCTAATAAATGATCCAAATGGAATAATATCATCAATACATTGTGTTCTTAATGCTTTATTTAATATTTTATAAATACAAGTTTCTCTAGTATACCAATAAATTGCTTTTTCTGATTTATATTCTTTATCAAATTCTTTCATTATTTTTTTATCATTTTTATCATCTGGTTGAAAATATTCCACAAGACTATTTTTATTAAATGTTAATTCTTGTTTTTTATTAGAAATTTGTTCAAGTAACATTTGATAAAGAATAAATTCTCCATTTAATGATTTATGCATACTTCTATTATCTTTTGATGAATAAACATGTGTACCCATTCTATCTGCACGTTCATTTTCTTTATTGTCGTTTGTTCGTTGTCTATTTTCATTCATTATTTAATTATTAGTTAATTTTAATTAACTAAAATTGAATTTAAAATAAATTTTAACAATATAAACAAATACAAACTATTTCAATGTTTTGAAGTAAAAAAAGAAAAGTTTTTTTTTTAAATTTGTAAGAAAAATTTTTGAATAGATGGATTTACATTGAAAATTTAAATAAAACTTCAAAGGTTAGTATAAATAAGTTTTTATTCAATCTATCAAGAAAACTTGTTTAATCAATCTTGAAAATCTTTGTTTCAACTTAAATTGAATTCATTATTTTAAACGTAAATTCATAAATGATTAATATTCGATTATCAATTCTAATATTCCTATTTTATAGAACGTTAGTTACAAATACTGATGAAAGCAATAAATTTTATAAGAGTCGAATATTAAAAAAATTTGCTCTCTTATTTCATGTTCCTATTATATAAAGATGATATGTCAAAGATAAATATTCGATTATTTTCTCGATATTAAACACATTCTAATGTGTTTATATGTCAACATGGCAAGGTAGAAAAAGACGTAAATAGAGATAATATTCGTTTTCTAAATGAGATTCATCGATCTGAATGAAGAGACCGTGTCAAATATGTTTTTTTTCTGTGTCATGTATGAATGAAACGTAACGCAGTGAGATTGCACTATCAGATATCATAGATAAATACTTAAATAGATGTTCACATTATCTATTCTAGACGAAAACAAAATAATTCGACTTCAAACCAATTACTTTATGCTTACATTTATTTCTCTTTCGAGAAAAATTCTTTGAAAAGAAACTGAAAAATTTCAATGAGAAAAAAAAATCTATATTTTTTGCATTATTGCTAGTTATTTTTCATTTTCGCATTTCGTTTCTCTTAATTTAACATTAATATTACTTTAACCATTGATTTAACTGGCAAGTAAAATCATTATAAATATCCATTGTACATACAGCAACAGGTCTTAACGTACACTATTATATATTCTAATCATTTCACATTTTTTATATTGATCCTATGACAACTATAATAAAACCGTGAATGACCTACCCAACATTGTTGACATCTTGAATATAAACTCTTGTCTACTCAAAAATCAAACACTTCAATATTTAAAATAATGGAAAACGTATTTCAGTCGTTCAAGGTTTTTTTTTTCATTGCTCAGAAACTCTGAGAAATGAGTCTGATGCTGGTTGTCCTCGATTGCTTGAGAAGAAAAGGGGGGGGGGGGGAACTGGAAGACTTCAACTTAAAACTTACACTTATTATTTTCTTCGAAAATATACATCAGTTCTACAAAATAATAATTCAATTGTGTTTAAATATCTTTTAGTTTTTCTTAACCTTTTTTAAAATAATTTTAAATGTTCAAGTTTTCTCTGTCTCATATCAAGTAGAAATTCATTTAATTAATATTCATCTTATATATTTTCTATATCTATTTGTGACTTTTAGAAAAAAAAAAGACCATTATGAATTAATCGAAATAGAAATCAAATGAAGAGAATTTATCTTTATTCTAACTGTAATTATAATGAAATAATATATGTCTATTTATGTCAAAGTTATTCTCTAAATTATTTTGAGCTAATTATTAATCATTATTATGTGAAAAATTTTTAAATCATAATTAGTCATATGATTACTATCGGAAATATTTCGAAATAAAACACAATGTAATATTTTTTTTTCATTAACTAGTTATTTGATTTATCGAATAAATGAATAACATAATTCCGTGAATAGATCAAAAAATGTTCCTATTTTTGTTTCGTTTTTAGTAAAAATATTTTTGAGTTTAACACAAAGAAAAATAATTACCTTAAAACGTCAAATGAAATAGATATTTCAATGTCATAGATTTTGTCATTAGTTAGTTTAAATGACGTTTAGCTTTTTACTTATGATATAAGACACACAACTGTAACGCATCATTGATTTTCAATCATATAGACAAGATTTTTACGTGGATAAGGAACATACTACTTTAATACACATAAATAAATGATACCTAACTTCTTTTTTCATTAAGCCTAGCTTGTAACCTCGAGTTAATGATCCTGTTAATGATTATAATAATATTTTTTGTTAAAGTCCTTCGAATATTTGGAGGATAAGGAGAGAAAAAAAGCAATTTTTTCTTCATTTTATTTTTAAAAAGAGAACAAATTAAATATTCAATATTTTTTTTTTTGACAAACGCTCTGTATGATTTATTGTTCAGTATTCTATATAAATTATTTTCTAAAGATAAAATAATGATTGAACCTTATTTAAATATATATTCAAATCAAATATATCGATACATGTTTTTTATTTGATATTTGATTAGTTCTCTCATGTAAGGTAAACCGGGAAAAAACCGGCGGTTTTCTTTAAATAAAATATATTTTGAATATTTGATAAAAGACTAAATATAAATATTTAAAACACATAGGGAACGCTAAAAGTTTTATCGTATGTCTTTCCTAAAAGATGTCATTTGAGTGCAATTAATGTCCGTTTCAAAATAAAAGAAGGATGATTATTCTCCTAGTAATTCTTGAACAAAAAAAAGCTATCGATCCTCAGTTTTCACTATTAGAAAGAGGCTGACATTTTTCATCCTTCTATATGTTAGTTAACAAAACTATGTAGCTCATAAATTTGATGAGCAGTCACTGAAATTCAACGGAGCAACTAAAGTGCTTTGAAAAATATAGAGAATTTTAATTATAAGAAGTGGGTTAGATTCGTCTATTCAAGATCTACAACTCTACATAGACCAGAGATTTTTATTTTGTATCATTCAAAAGATATACACCCAACACTGATTGTTAAAAATGCTGGAAACAACCTTTTGTGACTATTTTTTCAAGTTTTTTTAATTTTATGTTTATGAATTAACAGTTAGGTTTTCAATCATTCTGAAGAGATGTTCAACATATAGGATTATGTTATATCAGTATAGTTTGCGACAGTAATACTCAATGTGTAATATAATATGATTAGCATTGATTTTACATGACAAAGAACGACTTCCTTATAATATGAACAGTTTCGTTCAATTAAGAATGATCGAAAACCTAACTGTTAATTAATAAACATAAAATTAAAAACCTTGAAAAAATAGTCACAAAAGGTTGTTTCCAGCATTTTTGACAATCAGTGTTGGGTGTATATCTTTTGAATGATACAAAATAAAAATTTCTGGTTTATGTAGAGTTGTAGATCTTGAGTAGACGAATCTAACTCATTCCTTATAATTGAAATTCTCTATATTTTTCAAAGCATTTCAGTTGCTCCGTTGAATTTCAGTGACTGCTCATCAAATTTATGAGCTACATAGTTTTGTTAACTAACATATAGAAAGATGTAGAATGTGAGCCTCTTTCTAATAGTGAAAATCGCAGATCGATATTTTTTTCCGTTGAAGAGTTATTCGAAAAATAACCACTCTTCTTTCATTTTAAAACGGACACTAATGTATATTCAAGATCATTCCCATATAGTGTTTAATAAAAAGAATACAAATTTAAATTTTGATGATCAAAAATCGAGGTATAAGCTTTTATTTGCAATCAGATTCAATAGTAGTCCGGTAGTAAGTCTTCAGATGAAATAAATTTTTCGATGAAAAATCGGTGATAACCGATCAGTTTAAAAAGTTCTACCGAATCGGACCGATTTCAATTTAGATATGAATTTCGAACGAGCGAACTTACTCTTATTAGGAACATTATCTCTTCGATCTTCATACTGGACAAAACATGACCTGAAAAAAATTTTATCTGTCATAGTAATACTACATTGCCATGTTCACTTCTACACAAGATAGAAACATTTATTATTTTCAAAATCTATCACGTTCTTGATTTTCTGAATATAAAACACGACTTGAAAATGAAATTTTATTATACTGTGATGCTAAATTTTACTTAATCCTTTACTTCCAGCACTTATCCAAAAGATTTGGTGTTGAGACAACTATAGGAATAGTTTCTGAAGATGCTAATTATGACAACAATGTAATTAAATTTGAGTCAAGTTATTTCACTATGGAGATGCAGAAGGGATCTAAAATGATCCATTCGTCGTGATTGGCATAAAAACTGAATTTATTGTTCATTTGACTTTTTCGCAGTTATACTACTATTTTATCTGTATGAAGTTGAAAACTTAACTATTATGAACTACTTTTTGAAAAATAAGGCATTTCAGAAAATGATATATGATAAGACATCTGTAAAAGCAAATTATATTCGAATTCAAGTCAGATGTTCCGTTTTCAGTATCATATCGGAATTCGTTGGTCTTCATGTTCTTTATATATATGGAATCATTGATTCTGATTCCAATCCGAAATCACTCCTTCCTCTTGTTCAAGTCTCGTTGAGAAGAAAGGCCTCATAGCATTATGTATCAATCTTATAAATGTCAGAAGAATCAGTCTATGTAACTAAATGAAACAGATCCTTTTCAGTTTCTTGAGAAAACACTGTTTTTCAACTCATAAATCTTAAAAAAGGAATGATGAAAAGAAATTTATTTTGTTTTTGAATTTGTAACTGATTAAAAGCTTTACACAATGTTCTGAAA
This sequence comes from Rotaria sordida, assembly GCA_905250125.1. Classification (NCBI taxonomy): domain Eukaryota; kingdom Metazoa; phylum Rotifera; class Eurotatoria; order Philodinida; family Philodinidae; genus Rotaria; species Rotaria sordida. Next base: position 29,167 of record CAJNOL010001576.1, on the reverse strand, counting down.
CCCATCATATCGATTCGATGCTTTATTATTACTCTAAATAGATAGTTTCTATGAATGGGTCGAAAATGGTCCAACAGAGGGTAAAGAATTAAAGTAGTTGAATAATCTTCTTTCCAATTTAAACATTAATATTTAGTTAATTCTGGAACAATATCGAGTTAGTCAACATCACATATTCTTTAATATGAAAAAATGTTTCATGAGGACAATAGCTTTATCAATTCTTTCGAACGTTTCATAACATATAAAATATGTATTTAGCAATTATTTTGTTATTTTGTTTTATTACATTCATTCATTTGATCCTTCACAAAAATGTTTTCGAATAATATATACAAGATTGAATCTTGCCAGTTTTGTAACTCTATATTCAATACCGGTTACATTTAATTATCAAAAACTGAGAAAAATTTCAATAAAA
>CAJNOL010001576.1:0-28646 GCA_905250125.1 Rotaria sordida | reverse complement strand
GATTAAAACATTATTTGATAAATATATTCTTCTACCAACTAAAAATTGCTTAATATAATCATCATCAGTATCATCGAAATTTAATTCGGTCAGATGAAAAAATTGAGCAATTGATAAATTTCTTTCTTCATATTCTTTTTCTTTTTGCGGTTTTTGATTAGTTAAAGATACACTTTCCATAAATGGAAATGATTGAGATATTCGAATAAAAAATTCATGTTAAAACAGATATTCATTAAATAAAGAAATTATTCTAACGAATTTATATATTCCAGCTAGAAAATTAGTTGTTATATTATAATAAAATCTCATTTCATTTGAACATGAATATGAATATATATTACAATGATCCATACGACTTTCAGGATAGTAATTAATACAACAAAAACTATGATTATTTCCGATATTTTTTAATGTTTTTCGAATATCTTCATTCAATGGTAAATCATTTGGATTATCAATAGGAATAAATGAATAAATATTAAAACCAAATTATTTTAAATGTAATAAATAATTCGTAATATTACATTTCAAATTATTACCATCAATAAATGTTTCTTTATGGACAACCATAAGGTATAAACGAAGTTTTTATAAATTTAACATATGATGTATAAGTGGAACAATTAATTCATCATCAGTTCTGTTCAAATAATATGTCATCAGCGGAAGGAAGAAGGCGTTGTCGAAAAAGTGATAAGTGAGTGATGTTGGAGAGGAGAGAAGAAGTTTTGAATAGGTCCTGTCAGTTTAGATCCAAGTGTAAAACTTTTCTGTCAACAAGATCCAGGTCAAATTCAGAATTCATCCAAAAGTTGCTTTATAAAAGGTAACAGCCAATTATGATTCCATTTTTATATGATTATCATCAAGGTGCTCTGAAAAATGTATAGAGCATGTTAGTTGTTGAATCTAAATGATTTGAAAACAGCTGCCTCGTATCTTCAGAGCAATTTTCAGGTCGGATTAAAAAATTTTGTTCAATATTATCTGGGGGTAGCACTTTATCTTTACTTGATAAAGTAAAGTAAAGTAAAGTGATATATCTCTAACTTAATCGAACAAGCAAGATATAGTAAAATAAGATAAAGTAAAGCATGTAGTTGATGCTTATTCATTTATTAGTTTATTATCACACATTAATCACACTTTAATATGCCAAAAGTTGCATTGAATTACGGATCGGAAGCCCTGAAAAGTTAAACCTGATTTTATTACTTTGAAAGTCAGCATCGAACTCTGAATATTCTTCATAATTCTCTATTCTACATGATCACAACTCAAATTATGATACTTGAGGTTCCCCTCAGGTATCGAAAAAAAAAATTTGCTGGCTGTCCAATCACAAGTCTTTATAATTCAATAGCACCAAGTGCCCAGAATGCAAATATCTCATTTATTTTTAGAAAGTACTCAGATAATATGAAAGATCCGAAGCACTCCCTAGCATTATGAAGATCTAGTTTTTTCCTAACAATTTCATGAAAATACCACCGAAATTTGTTTCATCGAAGTTCAAATAGATTTGAATTGACCAGAAGTTCCTATTCTAGCCACACATCCACTGAAAAAAACTTTTCGTAACTAATTTTCACGAAATTTGGAGTATTTAACTGGTAAGCACAAGAATAACTTTGGCGTGAACTCACGCAATCTACCTGAAACTTTTTATAGATAGGTCAGAGGTGGCATTATATAAATGATCTACTCAAGCAACTGGTTTGGACTATGGCTGAGCCATGGAAACACTAAAGCAGTAGGTACCCGTACCAATCCAACTGAGTTGACATCTTTAACTCGCACATGCTGACTTAGTTCTGTGTTTAATTCCATATATGATAGTTGTCTAAAGTCAAATGGAATTTCCCTATTTGAAGCCTACAGAGTATTAACCAAGCAAGAGGCAAACAAGATCTGAAGGATAGAATTTTGAGCCAAAAATGCTTTTACAGATTCGAAATTTCAAGTCTAGAATGGTGTCATCAGAAAGAGTACATTTGGTGGCACATTTGGCGAAGCAATTCGACCACTTCATCTGTAGATACTCTAGTTTTGCAAGGCTAAAAGGTATGAACGATATCATCCGATCGAGATGGTATTTGCCAGTTGTCAGTAGAAAAAAACCGAAGATTCAACAGTTTCTTATACTTTCTCATCAAGAAACAAATTCTGCAAAAGATGGACGTATTTTCGACGAGATAGAACCGTATTTTAGTGAAATTTCTGGGCAGAAGCTAGTTTAATATGGAGTTAGGAAATGCTTCTGATCTTTCTTATTAGCTGAGTATTCTTCGAAGGTTATATAGACAGTTGAGCCTTCAACAGTTAAGCCTACACATTTGGGCTCTGAACGTCTGAGTCTTCTAATATTTGAGCTTTGGACAGTTGAGCCTCTTCACTTTTGATCCTCCTGCAGTTAACTCTTGTCAAGCGAGTAACACTTCTATGTGAACTTATTTGAAACCGTTGGGATAAGTATTCTTGAAGTAATTATAGGTGCGGGTATGCAGGTATTATTAAGACCTGGAGTAGGGATGTGCCGAGACCGAGGCTGAACCGAGACTCTCGATCTCCTTCATCCTCCGCTGAGACTGGTCGAGGCTGAGACTAACCTAGATCGAGACAGAGATCAACCAAGACCGAGCCTCTTGGTCTCGATACATCCCTAGCATGCGGATGCGAGTAGTTGTCGGTGGACGTTAGTGTGAAGAGAGCGAGTGGCAGAAACAACAACATCCACATCTACAACCCTACTCACCAGTGTTTTATCCACGGGGCACGCAAGGAGGCGGCGCTCTCACGAAAATCGAGTTCGTTCCCCGAGACTCGTGCTCATCGCGGGACGAACTATATGCTTGCCCTGCTGAAAAATTTTTCGTTTCCCCGAAATTACAAATTGATTCTCCGGAGAAAAAACTTAGATAAAACACTACTACTCACACCCACAGTTCACATTCGCACCAACATCCTACATCCGTAGTCCACATTCATATCGACATTCACACCACACGACCGTTTACATCCCACACCCTAGTTGTAATAAGTACTTCATTTAGTTAATGGTTTGGCTTAAAATGTGAAGAGATTCAAAAGGCAACAGCCTCGACCGTCAAGACGCTGAAATGTCTAGGGCTCTAATGTGCAGACTCAACTGTTGGCGCTCAAATCTCGGAGGCTCAACTGTCGTGTCACTTTCTAAAAATAAATGAGATATTTGTATTCTGGGCACTTGGTGCTATTGAATTATAAAGACTTGTAATTGGACAGCCAGCAAATTTTTTTTTCGATACCTAAGGGGAACCTCAAATATCAAAACTTGAGTTATGATCATGTAGAATAGAGAATTATGAAGAACATTCAGAGTTCGATGCTGACTTTCAAAGTAATAAAATCAGGTTTAACTTTTCAGGGCCTCCGATCGGTAATTCGATGCAACTTTTGACGTATTAACGTGTGATTAATGTGTGATAATAAACTAATAAATGAATGAGCATCAACTACATGCTTTACTTTATCTTATTTTACTATATCTTGCTTGTTCGATTAAGTTAGAGATATATCACTTTATTTTACTTTTCGGATAAAGTAGATCTAGTCTACTGTACTTTACTTTAACAAAGTGAAATAAAGATAAAGTACCACCCATACACGTAACGTTCTCTTCTTCAAGATTGATGTGAAAAATAGCAGCTGTCATCAAAGTGACGCATATTGTGCGCGCTGTTAACATTAGTAAAATTTGCACTTACATCCCTAATCCTTCTCTCGGGCCTTCACGTTTTTATTACTTTTCTCTATTTAAAATAACCATTTTCTTTACATTTCCTGCTGAGTAAGAACACTAAAACTCAACTTGTCATAGTTTTAAACAAAAGATGAGTTCAAAACTTTTCGTTTTCACATTTTTTACACTATGTATCTTGAGCATAACAATTCAAGGTCAAACTCATTCAACTCTACATGCACATGAAACAAGTCATCATCCACATGCTACAACTACTCGACCAAGTGATCATCAAACCAGCACTACTCCTCATCATCCACAATATTCTACAACAGCAAGATTCTATCCTCAATTTTGTCATTGTAATTGCTGTGCAGGTTATCAGTGTACACCATTTCTACAAGGAATAGTTGATTATAGTCAATCAGGATCCTATTGTACTGACAGGAATTGTCGATTACAATGCGCTCTAAGATATCCAAAAAGTTGCAGTACAAATATCCCATATGGAACGACCAATATATACTGTGACTATTGATCCTGACAACAACGAAATGCCATTTCTCTATGTTTTACCACTACTATTAATGCTTTTTTTCATGATGAAAATGTAATGTGTGTGCTTTGAATTACTTGAAATAAAATATATGAAACATTCCATTCATTAATTAACCTCAACAAATGATCGACTGACGTGATTACGATATTCTCATTCAACTGGTTATTTATTAATTCTAACAGAAGCTGTCTTGCCTTGTTTTAATTGTAATTTTTCTTTGTTAATTCGAACACATTGTTTAGCTTTTTCTAACGCTTCATCTCTCGTATGTGCACTAATACAATAGTGATCATCTGCTTGATCTGGTGTTGTTTTAAACTCATCTGATGTAATAAAATACGAAAGAATACGGTGACCCCACCAAAGTTGACGACTAATACATCAATCACGAAAAACTTCAAGCCAACGGCACTATATTTGCTCGAATTGAGTGGGAAGAATTTGCAATTCTGAAACGAAAAATATAAACATTCATATCAGAATACTTTTTTGAAGAACTAAATTAAAATATTCTTACGTTTGAAAGTACCTGGAGTAAACAACATTTTTTTGGAATTTGTCTTAAAAAACAAGTCAATTCTATTAGCAAAGCTGAGAAATTCTTTTGAAATACTATATAGTTAATAGGGTGAATTCATTAACTTCTGAGTTCTTTGGTGTATTTTAGCATCAAATAAAAAGCTTCAAGATAATAAAAATTAGTGATCAGAATAATGGTGGAGTCTGCTATCAACTACAGATCAAACAATAAACCAAACAGGAGGCACAGAACAGTGAAAGAAATGATCAAATGTTTCTGCAATACAGGTGTTTCGAGGTGAAATCATTGTGATCGAGATTTTTAAAAAATCCCGATTGCAACTTCTCATTAACGCAGCAATGTGCAAAAAATAGAACAACAAATTTGAACAATCAACGGTGGCGTGCTATTTTTAGTAATTTTTTTGGCTGAGCATAGTTTACACTTCTAGAAATAATTCTAAAAAAATAAAATAAAAATTGTCGAAATTATTTTTAATTTTGGGTATGAGTGTGGATATCGATGTACGTGAACGGAAGATCCAGATCTAAAGCCACAAGGATACTCACACCCCACACCCATCACAGCCACAGCCACACCCACACATTTCGCCATCGAAAACAACAGATGTCAAAGCCTTTCCCAAAGTTCCTTAGCAATGGAAAAAAGGCATTGAACAGCATTAATGACAAAGGTTAGACTGTTCTAGAATTTTCTAGAACACTTTTTGATTTTTGCGCAGGTAAAACTATATACTTAAGACGTCAAAGATAATGAATAGTGATGTGTTGATATACCACAATTGTCATATGGTTAATATAAAAAGCGCGAATTGATCCACTTATAACTTTAGGAAATGATTAATACTAGTGTTTGTGAGCTTATCGAGATATGCATAATAGTGTATTGAGATCTATTGTAGATATTATAATGAATATGTACAACAGGCTTATTTGTCAGTTTAATAAATGGTTAGAATAATAATAATACTAAATTAAGGAAAACAGAATTCGAGAAAGAAAAATAATGTGCGAATTGAAATAAGATAAACAAAAAAATAGAAGATGAGTAAAAGATAGAAAAAAACTCTGTTTGCAATGCAGAAATAAATAAGACGGATCACTGTTCTGGCGATCTATTATCTTGTAAAACACCTATAGTTTACTGGAGATTTTTCACTTTACGTATCTTATATTAGTATAAGGAGACTAAAGTACACGTATGACTTTCACACTTCGTCCCCAAAAGGATCACGCTAATAAGTTTTTTTTATTGTTTACGCCATTTATTATTTTTAACTGGTTAATTTAAATAGGCTGATTGTCATAAATATCATTCTGCTCTTGATTCTTTACAACAACTCTCTTACTGTTAAGCGTATTTGTTTTAATACATTTAAGACTACCAATCGTTATTATAAACATGAATGATTTATAAGACTGATTTAACTACTTTAAACATAATATTTTTAGTCTTTATTCGTGACTATTTTGAGTTAATCAATCTATAATTTTTTGAAACCATTTTTGTTGCTGATCATAAGGTTTTTACTGACAAAAATTCATTTTACTTCATGAATCTGTCGCTACAGGTCTGGTTTTTTTCATTTTTTGATGAGTATGTTCCATCCGACTAATTAACAGGAAGCGTTTATGTTAAAAAATTTATTCACGAAATCGAGAATATTCATTTCTAAAAAAAAGCCATATGACTTATAATATTTAATACATACTCTATGTAATGAAGAATAATTGTTTTTGAAAATTCAATTGGTGAGACAGATAACTCTATGTGTGAAATTGCTAAGATTAACTTCGTTTGTAAAAAACTTTTCGTTGTTCCAGATTTTAGTTTCTTACAATCAAATCACACACATAGATTTGTTTGAAACTTCATTACATAGCCACGGAAAATTTACTATGTCGAAGGATCTTATTTCAAATAATCTCTTTCAATTTCATAGAAACGAATATGTTGACGCTTCTGCGATGATTTACTTATTGATTGATTCTTGCATAAATATCCATTATATATTATGCATAAATCTCAATGAGCTATACTATTCAAATATAGATTTTAAAAGCAAGAACAATCACAGAATCGATGAAGAACGATGCTTTGTCTTTTATTCATATGCGAATGCTATACGTCATTGACATATAGAATGTTGTGTTCTATTGTGTGACAGAATGAGTCGACGACGAGATATAACGTTGAAATCAGCTTTTTTTCTTGTTCGTTCTCTTGTCTTATGTCAATCAAATATCTGATTCTTATCTTTTGTTATATGACTCGCCCGTGTAAAATGATCTGCTATAAACTATAGTATATAATCGTAAAGAAATACCGAGCATGTATTTACTGGTTATATTATTGTTAATAAACTATGCTCAAACTCAACAAGATATTTGTTCATGTTCTTGTTGTATTGGTGAATTCTGTAGTCCAACTGTCCTTGGTACTTTTGATATACGATCATGTACGATCGAGGCATGCCGTCTACAATGTCGCACTTCTTTTGCTCAATGTCAAGCAGATTATCCTAATGGTCAAGTTTTACCACAATGTTTATCGTATGTTAGTCCCTCATACAATTGTCGATGTGATTGTTGTAATACGGGTTCTACTACTTGTATCCCCATTTTTGTTGGTTATAGTACTGCATATGTATGCCAATCAAGTGCCTGCAGTATTTCATGTACGACACAGTATCCAAGTCAATGTGTATCAAATCAGAATGGACAAACAATTGGTACGTGTACTGGTCCTATTACAACAACAGCAACAACGATATCGACAACGACAGTTAGTAGATCAACTAATAGCCTTTGGATAGGTCATACTTGTTCATGCATGTGCTGTCAATCGGGTCCTAATTGTTCACCAAATATTGAAGTAGGCATTACTACAACATCACAATGTTCATCATTGGCTTGTACAACAGCATGTCAAAATCAATATCCATCAGTCTGTCCATTGGTACTCAATCTGGGTCAAACTAATGGTACATGTATAAGTCAAAGTAGTGGAAATACACGTTGTCAATGCCAGTGTTGTGGAACGAATGGATGTCCAACTTATGAGATTAATACAAATGGAGATTGTACATCATGTTATACATTATGTCAACGACAATCACTTTGCGGTAATACGAATACTGTAACATACAGTTGCACTACAAATAAATCAAAAATATCAGTAGAAATTTCTCTTTCATTGATTATTTTTATATCCATAATTGTTTTACAATAAAAGTGCTTTTTAAATTACTAATACACTTATAATTATTGTAATATTTAACTTGTAAATTATCGATTTCTTCGCATATCCCATTGATAAATATAATTAAGTCAACTAGAAAATAACTTTTATCTGAAGTAGGTTACAAAAGTGTGAAATCTTAAACACTAACAATATTTATACAAAGAAAATGGTGTTCAATAGAAAGATGTTTGCAAATTTCTTTGACACAAACGAATTGAATAAGGTATTAGCCCATGTTGTATCTCTCAATTTTGTTCCCAATAAGAAAGTACATACATATAAAAACTAATCTTCCATTAAATCGATCTGTTGAGTTTTTTTGTCAGAACATTAATGTTTTCATTTATATTCTTTAGTACACATATATGATTAGTATATTCGATTGACTCATATAAAACCATAGACGCACTATAAAATGAAGCACGAATTCTCTGTTCATAGATATATGAAAAAAAACATAGTTTTGATAACGCTTATATTTTATAGATGAGTGATCTATATTTCATATATGTTGTTGAAATGTGAGTGACGAACAAAAGTCACAGGATAGAATCATTTTTGACAGATGTTTCAAAAATGTATTCCATCATAATGATTTATCGATCAAAATCAGAATTCTACAAATGTATTTGACGACTTTATTTACGAGAGCAGTGGCTGATAGAATACCATTGAATAGTTGATGATGCAGCTACACCTGGTAAACATTCAAAAGATATTCATTGATATTAAATGTATTTTATATACGATATTACGAAAATTAAGTGCACAGCTCGAAATCTATAAATTTGGCAAGTGTGCTCATGTGAAAAATTATTTTCAGAACGTTGATTTTTCATACATAAAAAAAAAATATATGGATTTAGTGCCATCTATGATGGAACTCGAGCTGTTGTTTAAGATAATAAATTGTATGTAGGAGAAATCGAAATAATCTATATTTTGTTTAAAAAAACTCGGTTTTCACTGATGAACAAGTATCAGAAGTTTATGCATTTTCGAATGAAGAAAAAACTTGGTCAGAAACGACCTATAATCATTTTTATAACAAAGTTTTGCTGATATTTTGAATGCATTTTATAAAGTTATTATTCATCATAAAATCAACAGTACATACGAATATTTTATATTCTTTTTATAAATGTGTTTAGTTTTTTTTGAAATACTTAGTAAGATAAATAAAACTTTTCTATTCAAGAATGTCTAAAAATGTGAAATTGTCTTTCATAAAGTACTTATAATGATTGATAATCAGTTCTAGTGCACAAAGATAATAGTTGTTTTGTCCAATGCCACTAATACAAAAGAAAAATAAAATTAGTCAACATTATGAATGTACACCGATCGGTGAATTCGATTCTGCAGCCGAGTTTTATTTTTTTGAACATTTTTAGCGAAGAAAAATAATAGATTCTGTAGCATTAGAATGATGCGTGATCAATAGAGTCATTAGCATCGATAAAGGTACTTGGTATCAGCTGTTTTTTCTTCGTTAATTCTGTTAGAACATTTCGAATTGCTCTTTGTTATCGTTGGAATGATGCAGAATATAGTTCCATCTAATCATAGTAGCCAATATTAGGGTTTGGAAGCTACTTTTACGTTACCAGTTATTGAGTGTAATAGGTGTGAAAACGAAAAATTTCTAAGTTTATCAACGAAAGGCTACCTTTCAACAATAGCAATACTTTAGTAAGTTGGATCAAAGCTTGTCGACATGAAAACACCTGTGTTTCCATCTTATTTCTTTAATCAGACAAATTCCAAGAATGTTTTTCTTGACAATTGTATAGGCAAAACATGATACTATTCGAAGCATATGAAAGATGACCCTTCCTAGCCTTTTAATTGACCAGAATAATGCTATATTTTGTCGTTACAATAGTCGAAAAGACCTTTGCTAAAATCTGATTGACTAAGAGAAAACTTTTCTAAGCTAATCATATCTCAGCACGGGTTTTCTGTTATTTCCTCAGCACTCAGCATGACACTGTAAGATAAGGGGAAAAAGTTCACGGAATTTTTTCTATCGATATAAATAGGAAAATTTCTCAAAAATTCTCCTATTTATATCGATAGAAAGAATTCTGGGAACTTTTTTCCTTTAGTTTAGATTTTAATCTCGCCAACTTTGCTATGATGCAAAAAACCTATTCGAAAAACAACATCAACAGTTTTGTAGAAAATTAAATTCTCTATTTACTGGCTGAAAATCAAAATTTAAAATAATTGTTAAATGTTTCAAAGATAGAGAATAAACTTGAGACATTTACTATGGAACATCCTTTATTATTCTGTCTTAGGGAACAATTTTACGATTTTCCAAATGAATATATAATTCAATTTTACAGTGAGGAAAATTTTTCAATTTAGCAGTTATCAATTGCTCTTTCATCACTCTTTCTTCCTTCTTTTTTATTTACAGTCCGAACATCCAAAACAAATATTAAGTACACACAAAAACAAAAAAAACATCCATCGAAAAAAAGTACATTGTATTTATCTGTTCGAAACATTCTTTTCTGTCTCGTGTTATTGCATGCTGATGATGTTTTTTTCTCATAGAGAGCGATGAATCGAAGAGACAATGAATGGAAAGAAAAGAGAGAAAAGAAAAAAGAAAAAATTTTCACAGGACATAAGAAAAGACAAAACAGAACAATACTAAGCATGTATCATGAATATCAGTCACGACATTGACAGATTTTGCACCTCCGATTCCAAGTTACTGATAATGAGTACGAGGTGGGAAAATGAAATTCTAGCCATTTTTACTAACGTGATGTGAATTACCCCAACTGGGATAATTCGGATTACTTTGACAGGGTATTCAGCATATTTGTAAAATTCATTGACAATATCGACTTTTTTTTTAAAGATTTTTAGGTAACTCGATAGAGAATACTTGGAACCATTTGTGGATTAAAAAAAATCTTTCTTTCTGATAAAAAAATGACTGAAAAATAATCAAACCACACTCATTTTACTTTTGGATGATCCAAATTACTCGAATTGACTATAAATAACATGAAACGCGTCATCGAAATAACTTCGCATCGTTCTTCAATCATTCTTATAAGAAAATTACTTAAAAAAATAATTTTATTTCCGACAAGTCGATTGCTACAGAGCACAAGTGGAGACTACAACATCAATTTGTATCCTTCATGTACAGATCAGTTTGTTTTTCTGTTGGTTCAAAGATCTTGTTGTCTGGTTATTGGTATGTATGTGAGTGACGGTAAGAAATCGAAAGAGATAGCAAAAAATGAACAACTATCCATCTTGTCTCTCTTTATTCTTGTTTTGATAAGAAGGCTGAATTGATATTTGACATGACTTAATTCTCTTCTTTCTATTTAATTTGAATTTGATATTAATAATTTATTAAAATTCGTGACGTTTTTTATCTCAACAAGATACTGCTTCAGACATCAGATTTAGAAAAAACAACATAAAAGTATATAAAATAAGGACAAACAAACAAAGAAATAATTATCTTTTTCTTTCCTTTCGTATTAGTCATTCTTTTGATAGTGATACGAGAAACAAGACGGTAATAATAATCGCTAGACAGGGATTGAATCCTTTTTCGTATCATTATCTTCGTTTTGTTTTTTGTTATTTCTTTGTTTTCTTGTATTTGTTATAATTTTCTTGATTTAATTTAATTTTTCTTTAAATTTATTCTTTTTTTTTGTGTAAGATCGATGTCCATGCTGTATTAATTTCATCAGGTGTGTTTATTGATTCACGTATTATTGAATAAATTGCTTCTTTTGTACATCTTTTCCAATAATCTTTTTCTTCTTCGATAATAAATGCATCAATTGTACCAAGCAAACATTGAAATTTCTTTTCTTGAAAATGTCTGACCATTTCTGAATTGCTATTCATTATCATTTATTGTTTTTGCATATTGCTTTATATGATTATCTATACCAACTTTTGTTAGACCAACATAAGTTTGTTTGCATGAACAAGGGATTTGGTGAATAACAGATCTTGATGTAGTTTTTAATGATTGATTAAATTATGGTTGTAGTTCGCATGGATAAGTAAAATATAATTTAATTTTAAATTTTTTTAGAGTCTTCTTTTAAATACTTTTATATCGGAGACATATGATAATGATAAACTAGAACTGATTTCTCCGTTATTTTCATCATTAGCATTGTTCTTATTTAATTTAAATTCTTCATATGATTGCTTGATTAATTTTTAATCTTTGTTAATGGATAATTTGACTTTAAAAGTATTTCTTTTAATGTAATAAAATCTTGTTTTTGGTCTTGCGTGTTTCGTATTGTTTCTAAAATTCTTGTGGTCATGTTTTTTAACGATATTTGTTTTGATGATTTTTCTAAGACGTAATTGATAATTCAACAATCTAACTGTAACTATTTCTTTTCGATACCATCTAATTTTAAGTCTTGTTGTTTTGTTTCATTATTTATATTAAGTTTTGTTAATGCCGTATCAAGATAATTTAATTTATTATTTTGGTCGAATTCAAAGATGAATTTAATTGCTCCACGTATTTGATTAAAATCATTTACATAATCATCTAGTTGTTGTTCATTCATTTTTGTAATAATTAAGACATCATCAACATATTTCCATATTTTATTTGGGCTGTTGACTTTATGTAAATGTTGTCTTTTGGTAATCTTCCATATAAATGTTGGTTAATATTAGTGATAATGTATTACCTACAAGTAAACCTATTTTTTGTTTATAAAATTTATCATTAAATTGAAAATAACTCTTTTTGAAAGCTACGTTTAATAAATCTTTAACATCAATTTTGGTACATGGTAAATTGTATAATTTCTTTAGATTTATCAAGCCGTTTTAATGTAATATCGATCGCTTTATTAACTGGTACGTTTGTATATAAATCTTGAATATCAAGACTTGCTAAATCATCGTATTGATTTGATTAGATATCTGAAATATTCTTGATGAAACTTTTGATAATATATTTAAATGTTCGTGTCCTAATTGAATTTTTTGACATATTAAAAACAGTTGATACATCAGATGTTGCTTTTGAACTCATCTTTGTTTTTGTTGTTGTAATTGTTTTCCTTTTAACATTTTAATTTTCTTATCATGATTTTTAATTAGATTATTGTTTATAATTTCTATCATGTGTTTGCCCACCATAGGTCATCTTGATGCTGTCTTGTTGGTTTTGATGTTCTTGAATAGCAATTTAATATTGGTATTTAAGTGTTAATTTCAATATCAATGTGTTTTAATTGTTTTTGTTGATTATATAATGTGTTGTTTCTAATTTTACAAATTGTTTGTCATAATGTTTTTTCATCTTTATATAAATTTGTGGTGCTTTTTAATTTAAATCCATTTAGCACTAAGTTATGTTGTTTGTATTGCGCAAGAAATCTTATATGTTTTTTTTCTTTCATTTTCTTATTGTCCAACTTTTCCAGATGGCGTGCAATGATGTAAATTCTCTCTCCGTAGAGATTTTTAAATTCTTGTTTTGATAAGAACGTTGAGTTGATATTTGACATGACTTAATTTTCTTCTTTCTGTTTAATTTTTTCATTAATTTAATTTAATTTGATTTAATTTAATTTTTAGTAGAAAAACATCTCATGACTAAATAAATGTCGCAAATGCACAATCGTTGATTACATGGTTCTTTTTCTATCATACACAATCACATGAGAATAGGAAAAGAAAGGTGAAAAGGACTATTTGAGTGTATATAGAGCTTCAGCTTTCATATGCATAGAATGACGTAACTACGAAAATATGAGTATAATTTAGCTCTAAATAGATGAAGATATGTACTTTTATCTACGAAACAATGCACTTTTTGTCAATCAAAAATAAGCTTATCTCTCTCGTCACGAATGAAAAGAAGATATTTTTTGCAAATTTCTCTTTTCTAGGTAATCAACGCGTATATAAAGCCGAGGCGCTACTGTATGATCATCCAATTCGATGGCTTGTTAATATTCATCTATCAATTTCTTCTCAAACACCTAAGAGCGACAAACAACAATGAATCAATTAAACTAGATGGTTTGTTTGGTTGTTCTTTTGGTGTTAGTGGCGATAATCTTCATAGTACAAACAGCGCCACTGAAAGATAGAAGTCCTAAACATTTGCTCCGTCACATACGGAATAAACGTACAATTTCTTCGTGTATCACAAGGTTTTAGATCTCAGTACCTATCATATAATCAATTACAAATCGTTCCTTCCCATTGAGCAAAATATTTGAATAGTCGTTTCTTTATTATTTAAGGCAAGTATGTTGTGCCAATATAGTGTTGATGATACTCCATCGACAGCAGCTCTGATAATATATTCTATCATTCATATTTTCTTATATAAGTTTGTTATCATTTGCAGTATCTGAAGAATTAAAAGGAGGATGAAGAAACGTGTTATTTTAATCGCGCAGGGATTGCACCAACAGCTTTGTTTTTTTTTGTAGGAAACATGACACAATCGCAAATCAATACTCTTAAATGGAACGGTACCATCAATCATCATCAAAATCAAAGAATACTATATAGTAGTTCGTTTACTCCTCCATCTTTCGAACCAGCTAGTTTCCTTCTTTTATATTATCAACGTGTTTGATTTTTCTTTTCCTCATATATTCGACGATTTTTTCTCTTGAATTTTGTTTTTCTCGCTTATTCATACTTATTTATCCTAATAAAGTACATATAAAACATATTTCGTTTGGCTTCTTGAAGACAGCAACAAATATTTAGAATAATTAAGAGCAACGTACCATCGTCTTCCTTTGTTCAAAATCAGGCATTCAGCCAATTATTGTTTCATTGAGAGTGAGAGTATTAGTTTTTAGAATATTTTTGCGATGCAACTAGGAGAGCTTTGAATTGCTACAAACAAGTTCAATCTTTTGAATATAAGGCTCTCACCAGAAATCTATCTATACTACATTGATGTTCGCCGCAACTAAAAGATAATCAACCCGTCATGTTTTAAGCATATCTCTAATGCACGGACACAACCTTGTTCTATTATTTGAAACTTGAGCATGGGTTCCTTTCAAACATCATATAAATTGAACAGTTGATAGATGTCAAACAAAATCTTAAATTAAAGTTAAAGCAAGTTTTTCACCAGAAGCAATAAACCATCGTAATAAAGTGGACATGTTTAAATTTTCTTCAATCATCTTCAAAATTTAACATTTTCTGTGAACGTCCATTCTATAGAGTTCAACAAGAAATATTGACTTCATATCATTTTGCAAGAAAAGAAATTAAAAGTTTCGATTGTTCGTTAGTCGCGTTGGTCGCTCCTGCAACCACGCCGTAAAATAGAAAATACTTTATGGAGAATATAATAGGATATTCTAGGAATATTCATACGAATTCGTCGATGAATTTCTACTTTCTTGAAAATACGATATCTAAGAAACGAGAAAAGAGAAAAAAGAAATTCGATTTTCTACTTAGAAAATCGAAAGTGAATTCGTATGGACATTTCTAGAATTACGTATTGAGTGTAGCCATTCGAGCGTTTTTAAAAAAAAATGAAAAATCATTTTTCATTGAATAATTGAGTTTCTTTTATTTATTTTATTCCACATTAATAACATAATCAACAAAAGAAACAGATTAGTTACAACTGAATGAGAAAAATAATTCGCAAATTACTGACAATATCACTGACAGAATAAGTTAATATTAAACAGATTAAGAAAAATTACGCAAAAAAAAATAAGAATAATTTTTCATATTTTTTATCGGTTGTATTTATATCATCGGAGAGTTATCAATTGCTTTCTAAAATAAAGAATAATAAAATTAAGTGATTAGAATTATAGATACTAATTTAAATAGTCAATAGATTCCTCAAATGCTTTAACAAGAGTTTTTTTTGAAGTGTTTGTAATGTCTTATAATCAAGTGCTTCAATATGAGAAACAATTGTTCTCCTAACATAAAAATAATACATATAAATTAATATAATGTATGATCTTCAGTAATATTTTTTATTTGGTAATCAAAATATCTGGATAATTTTGTACAACTAGATTTTAATGCTTGAACTATTTCTTCACCAAATAAACCAGAACGAAGATTGGTTTGATTTTAGGAATTAGCTATTCATAGAAAAAAAATAAAGAAAATAAAATCATATGTGACATTGAGATTATATCAGCTTATTTCAACTAACTGTTCGAACTCTGCAATACTTCAACGAGTTTTTCTAATCGATCGAAAAAAGCTTGTTAGCGCAGCTCCTTCGGAGTTGAAATGTGGAACTCACATATATTCTTAAACCTTAATATTCTTATACATCAGATGTAAACTGAAAAACTTCGTGTGCACTGTAGTTGTTTTCATTGATAACCAATGATAAGAGCAAGACTCTGTTATTTATGTCTACATTTAAAACAGAAATTTTTTTTTTGTTTGAGAGCGCCCTATTTTTATTTTGCATTGTTGCTATTCGCTCATTATCTTCATTTTTTTTATTGTAAGCTAAAGGGACTACTCATATGCCTTTTGGCCAAGGAAGAGGATAGTGAAAGAGATTATGTAAGACAAATTTACATGGTTAACAATAAGCGAAGCTCCTAGAATTCAAGCGGCAGTCTTTGGAAAATTGAGTAACTACAACAATATCTGTTAACCTTGTCTTAGCACAGTGATCCGCTTCAAAACGTTCTCCCTGTTACTTATTTCTTTTATTTTAGTGTTTTGTTATTCTTTTTGTGTAGCTATTATTAACTCTCACTCTCTGTTTGCATATTGTTTTTTTTTTCCTTCCAATTTTATTTTCGTGTCCTTCACTATCGTCACTGTACATGTGTGAGGATGAGTGAATAAATACATTAATCTCACCCTCATCTTCAAGATAGTTCAAACATTTTTTTGAAGTAGAATTTGATTGAATAAGATTGAAATCGATCGATGAAAGGGCGATGAAGAAACATTGTTAGTATGAAATTGACTATGTTAAATTTTGATAGCCAATATATCGGTTTCTGCATGTAATTCGATCACAGTATGGCACATTTAACGATTTACGATGAGAGATATACTAATATTCTTAGGAATATAATGGCCGTTCTTTCAATGAAATTGAATCTCTAGCTTAAGCAATATCGTGTCTCACCCTTCGTATTCCTTGTCCTTGCCAGTAAGTATCTCATTAAAACCCAGATCAAGTCTTGATCGATTAAAAATCGAACAAATATAAAATACACGATGCATATACGATACACCTTTGTATCGTTTCGTTTCCTGTAGCTGCTCTGTGAGATAATGTTTGTAATTGCTCGATAATGTAACTCATTTCATGGATTTAATGGATTGAAATGCATGAAATGCATGAAATGAATTACATCGAAATTATCATTTTACTCGACGAAATTTGATCTGTACGACTCTTTAGTCAAGCAAGTTAAAGATATGTTCCTTGTTGCTGTTTTTTTCAAAAGTAACACAGTCGTGGTCTTCTTTAGATTATATTAAGTTGTGCATGCAAGCGCAAAACTGATTCTATTGTTTCGCATGTCATCGGCAAAAACGATCACATTGCACGAAAACTTCGTTTGTAGAACAGAGAGACAAAAGCTAACGTTGATTAACTAGAGAAACGACTCCATTCAAATGAAATATAAAGGTCATGAGAGAGAAATCGAGCTGTGCAAATCGTTGAAATTGAAGCAAGAGAACGAGAAAAAAAATTGATAAGAAAGGATCGAGTTACAAAGCGTTTACAATAGTCCTTGGCAATCGGGATATACAGTGTGGCCCAAAAGTAACAGGACACAAAGGGTATCCTATAATTACTGAAGATAAATTGTTAATGATATTTTTCATACTTTTCATTGATGTAGAAAGATGAAACTTTCAGTAGTAAAAAGTCTTGATTAGATATGTATGTAATAGAAATTTCAGCTTTCTATATTAATAAAAAGTATGAAAAATATCAGTAACAATTTATCATCAGTTATTGTAGGATACCCTTTATTTCCTGTTATTTTTGGATCATCTTGTAATTAGGCAGTAGTTCACCGGTATTTTCTCTACTCAGACATGTGATTATGGTTTACATGGATGATTTTGGAATTTTTTTTTCTGATTGTTCTTTCTTTTAGTCAAGTGTCCATGATGAAAACGAAAGAAGCAAAAACAAAGAAGTCCGACGAATTAGAAGATGATGATGAATATGATTATATTAAAGTGCCACCAGATGGTGGCTTTGGTTGGGTTGTCTTGATCGCTTGCTTTGTTAGTTGATCGAACAATATAATCAGTCTAGGCTTTTTCTGATCAAGTAACTATCTCTTCTCGATTCTTCTAGCTCATCAATATGATTATCGATGGATTTCTCTATGCTTTCGGTGCGATCTCTGACGATCTTAAACAACACTTTGCCTGTAAAGAATGGGCCGTTTCTCTGGTCATTGCAATTGCTTGCAGTTGTTATTTGCTCAGCGGTAAATCGTTCGACCATAACACTGAAATTCATCGTATGAAAAACGGTGGTTTGTTTTTCTCGTGTACATTTTAGCCCCATTAGCTTCTGCTCTCTGTAATAAATGGGGTTGTCGACCCATCGGTATTATTGGTGGTATCATTGCTGCTCTTTCAGTTGCCGCATCAGTTTATGCACCAAGTATACGTATCATGTGGTTACTTTTCGGTTTTATTGCTGGGATCGGTATGGGTCTCGTGTATTTACCAAGTATTGTCATGGTTGGATATTATTTCGAGAAAAAACGTGCCATTGCTACTGGTAAGACAAAAGAAAATACGAAATATTCCAAGATATACTGTTACTTTGATGTCGTTTGATAAGGTATTGTTACTGCGGGCACGGGTATTGGTTCGATTGCATTTGGACCATTTTCGCGCTTTTTATTCGATAAACTTGGCTGGAAATACGGTCTTCTCATTCTTGCCTGCATACTGTCAGGCTGTGCTTTATGTGCGTTATTCATGCGTCCTCTTAAACCAATTCGAAAACGACGGATTCTGGAACCGATTCAACTTTTGTAAATTCTTCTTTCATCTCCAATATTATGTAATCAGCATATTTATGTTTCAGAGATGCTAATACTGAACCTGCTCCATCGGTATGTCATTTGTCTATATTGTATTCGATAGGAGGTGTATTAAAACATCATTCTTTCTCTATTCATAGACCACATCTGCATTGCTCAATGAGAATAAGGAGATCGGTGCTAGCCATTCTTCGCATGAGGATTTAAACACATTGGAAACGGCAACAGAGAATCGATTACGAGCTAATTCGGCTGTTTCTACCAAATCACGACAAAGTATTAAAGCAGAAGATGCTATTCGTCCGTAAGCTCTTTTCTATGAATTAGGTCATTTTTCTTCTGAAGAATTGACATGAAATTATTTTGATAGGATGTATCAAGAAGATATTCTCTATCCTGGTAATGTACAACAACTTCCTGAATATCAAGCACAACCAGATTTGGAAACGTATGTACAAGAAACCACCAAAGTACCTGAGACAAATAAACCAACTGCAATGAAAGCATTCTGGGATACATTTCTCGCCATGACTAATATTAATGTGTTAAATGATAAAAAGATGAGTATACTTTGTTTAGTAAGTGAATCAAGAAAATACGATGAAAGATATTGAATAATAATTGCACTAGGCCAATATTTGTTCAATGATTGGCTTTTATATTCCATATTTATTCATTATGAAAATGGCCATCAATGAACGAAAGATTCCCGAACATAATGCCGTCTATCTTCTCTCACTCATTGGTAGATCAATTTCGTCTTCTCTGCACTTTATCCACTATTTTTATAGGTTTCAGTAATACTGCTATCCGTTTTGCTTCGGGTTGGTTAACGAGGATTCCCTATCTTACTCCATTACTGGCTAATAATCTCGGCTTAGCTATTGCTGGTGTAGTCACATTACTCGTTCCATTCTGTAGTACATATCGACTTCTGGTCAGCTACTGCATTGTTTGGGGCGGTGCTATCGGTACTGTTTATTGTTCAATAATGATTCGATTCATACCATTCTCTCTTCCTTAGCTTTTCATATTTCTCTTACTCCAGTCATTGTCTGTCAATTGGTTGGTCTGGAAAAGTACAGTAGTGCATTGAGTTTAGTTTTTATGTTTCGAGGTATTGCTTCGTTGATTGCTCCACCAGTACGTTTTTACAATTATTTTCTCTTCTCAAAATGCATTTATCTATTTTATTTAGATTATGGGTGCGATTCAAGATTATACATCAAGTTTTAATGTTCCATTTGTCATTAGTGGTATTAGCTTTATAGTTAGCTCTCTTCTTCATTTCGTACTCATGGCTTTTACCCGTCAATCAACAACAAAATCGAAGAAGAAAGAGATGACCGTCACAACGACCAATGTATAACCGCCTTCTATTATCATCAATCATTTTCACAAACAGTTTATATTCTCTTCCATTCATTATCCATATAGCGTTAATAACCTGATTATTGAAACATTCATAGTTTACTTTCTGTCTAGTGATCAAAGCAGACTTTTTCATATGCCTTCTCTGATGATAATCAGTTCTTGATTGTAAACTCGTTATTCATCAATAATGCCTTGATACGCAGCTGGAAAAGAACTTATGTTGGAATTTTATAATCCAGTGAAGCAGTCAGAAACAATAAGAATCAATCAGTATTGCGACTAGTATGCCAAATGCATAATAGGAAGTAAACGTGACATCATTTTAAATTTGACAAGCTATTTTCTCTTCACTTGATACTTGCAATTGATTAATATAGCCATTGGTTGTATATTGTTCATATCTAGAAGATTTCCATTCAATGGCCGGGATGCGATAGTTGACGTAGAAAAAAGGTCTTAATGGTAGCACACAGGTCGAAGTACAAGTTAATGAGGGTGTGGGTGAGTGACTATGCATGTGGGCGCCATTATTCGACCGCTTCTACACCAACACCCACACTTATACCCTAGTTTACGATTATGAAACATCTACGAGAGAGTTATATAAGACTTGACAAGATCTAATAACGCTGTCGAGGGATGGCACCATGCATTCAACAATCGTGTATCAATTAAATATCCTTCTGTAACTAAACTTGTAAAATGTATATTACGTGAACAATCTTGATTAGAGATCGATAGTGAACAATTTCGTGCAGATGAACATCCCAAGAAAAAAGGAAAAGTTTATGCAAATTTTGATGTATGATTGAAAAGAATCGTGCTGTCTTATGATGTTAACAATATCGAGGAATATTTAACTCGAATTGCTATGAACTTGAAAATAAGCACTTGAATATAATTTAAATAAACTTTATTTCATATTGTTGTAATGTAAATGAATACTCACAATTTGGGACGAAATGTAAGGGAACGAAATAAATTTGGGACAAATTGCAAGGAGACAAATTGTAAGGGGACGAAATGTAAGTGGGACGAATTGTATGGAACGAAAAGTAACGGGACGAAAAGTAGGGGATGAAGTGTAGGGGTACCATTTTCTTAATTAAATCATAGAAAAAATAATCAAGAATAAATATCAGAGGAAAATTATAGTTCTTCTTGAAATTCAACTTGTTTATCATATGGCCATTCGACTGAGTATTCGAACAGAAGTCGACATTCGCCTCTTGATGGTAGTATACATTTCCATTCTAAATTATTGGTATCCTTTAATGTTATGGTGTTGTGTGGATTATTATCTTTTCGTCGTAAATCTGGTTGAATCAAATTGACTTTGATCTTTTCATCGGATGATAATGGAAGTTGATCATAAATATAAACAGCCACTTCATGGGTCTTAGTGTTCGTAATATGGGTTTCGTGACGAACAGTTTTGAGATGAGTTTTGGAAATAATACCTTGAGTATCACTTGTTTTCTTTACTGGTTTATATTCAATTTTGATACCAGAATCGATACCCAATGGTAGATCAAATATATCACCTATACATACATTATCGATTGAGCCATGTGCAACAAAATTGTTGTTCATGAAAATAGATGCAGGGCCCGTTAAAAGATACTTGTCAGATGTATTCAAAGTCGACGCTTTCATATAGGCATGTAATGATAGTTTCGGCACAATTGTATAGCTAAAGGTCGAAACAAGATTGAGTACACCGATGGTCAACTTGTGTGGTTTACCCTATTTTTACAGACAGAAATATTCAAATTGACAAAGATTTATTAGATCAAATTGAGACTTACATCGGCATCGATAGTCGATCGACGAGGAATCGTGAAACTAGTGATGGAAAAACTCATGTCAGCTTTTGATCCTAATACGTTGACAATATTTTGTGACGTATCTTCATCATCGTTGTAAGAATCAGCAGAACTAGTTAATGACGTTCGCTCACGTACATGCGATAACTCTTTTGATGCTCTGCTCATTGATCCACCCATCGACAACATACTCTGTGCAGCTGAGCTCATGAAGCGTTGTGGAACACCATGATATTGACGGTTGTTGACTTTAAGTGTGGCCAATTTGGGAGCAGAGCCACCTAGAGATGGAGTTGCTGTAGACAATGAGAATTGTGTATCAGACCAATTCTCTTGACTTTTATTGATCTACATATAACATATAGAATACTAAAATACATGAAGAGATTTAATGATAATAGATATGAGCTTTTCAGAGATAGCCTCTTTCTCATTATTAGTTCCTAATCTAAAACAACGGATGAAATAACCGATCAATTTTTTTTTGTAACAAAAATAAAAAAAGCTGCCCAACAAAATAAACAAAAAAATCATATTATTTGAAAAATGAGTTTTAAACTGAACAATAAACTGATATTATTTGATATGAAGAAAAAATCTTTAAATTCGACCATTTTTTCTTCTAAGAAACAACGGAGTTTCGTTCGATTTATGTCATCGATTTGCATTTAATTTCGATCGCTGTGTCTTTTTAGTAAGCTTTTTGACAAAATCGCTCACTATAGACTAGTATTTTATAGATTTCATCTAAGAATTAGTTGAAATGTCTGTAAATGATACTGAACTTAGCATTTGATAAAAGAGTGATGTCACTATAGTCTTTCATAAAAAAATTCAAAATGAGAATAAATCATTTTGAATCATCTATTTCCTTGTGGAATTCGTTTGAATAGGAAAACATCTTTTCTATCACTATATCTATGATAAAAACTAGAACTACTCTCTAAAGCAAAAAAAGAAGTCATACTGAACCTTTCTAAGTTTAAGCCAAAAGGTCTCGAATTTGAAAAGATTCTCGCCCAAAACTGTGGAGACATATAACTCTAATCTAATTGAATTCTAGGTAAGATAAATCAAGGAGAAATAAGAGAATTCTCATTCAACTTCATGATATTGTTGTACTCATAAATGACTTCAAAACTGTCAATATTGAAGCTAATGGAGAACAATTAATAAAAATATAAAGCTTGATTCATTTGGACGTTTTAAAGATTTAGGTAATGTAAGGTTTCTGGAAAAATGTATATATATGTATATATATTACTAATTGGAAAAGATTCCTATGTAGTGAAACAATACTTACAATGATACCGTAATAAGTAAGTTGAGTTTTTGGTTGCCTTCCTTCTCCACTATCAACCCGTATATCATAGCTTGCACTCCATGAACAATTGCTGATTAAATATGATACTTCCAAGGCAACATCAGTTTTACTACTAGCTACATGAATAGTAATAGTCACTTCACGCTGTTCTATGCGTCGATTAATCATTGCTTGTGAACCATGTTCATTTATTTTGACTGTGAGCGCATCACATCGACTGTTCAATTCTTTCAATTGTCGTTGTTCTTGAGTTGTTTCTTTATCTATTTTACTGAGCATTTTGTGATAAAAGTTAAGAAATTGTTCCATTGTTTCAAGGTCACTTGTACTCAAAGGTCCTTCTTGATTCATCAGTTTTGATGCTCTTCCATCAAGCCATGTTCGTTGTTTTTTAAGTCGATCAAGTTCTTGAGCATGTTCATCGATATCTGCTTGAACAATATCTAATTGTGTTTGCAATTGATCGAGTGGTGTTGTGTCAGATAATGATGTCGATGGATCTTCATAACGTTTTTGATAGGAAACTTCAAGAATAGTACATGCTTTACCTGTTCCACCGCTAACACGAAATGAAGTTAGATCGATACAAGGAGATAAACCTTGAAGAACAAGATCATAAGTGCCTTCATTATCGAAATGATATCGAAGAAGACGTGTTAATTCTGCACGATCATTGTACACAGTTACAAACTGAACTGGACATTCTTGCTTGATATTAATATGAACGATTGTGGCGGATGGTGGTGTATTCGTTGTCAATATTGTCTCTGCCATTTGTTGCTTTTTATAAAAATTATCTACGTGATTTACTTCAATATTTATTTCTAAAATAACAATAAAGAACACGCTTGAAAACGTGGCAGCTATTTACCTGTTTGTAGTTGTTATCGTCGTGGTGTATAAGCTAATGCTGAAAAACAGAATGAATCAGCACTGAAGGTCACGTATCATATAAAAAAACAGAATAGCAAAATGACATATTGAATGAATCATTAGAAAAAAAAACGCGAGAACGCAAGAACAATTATTTATCTAAATCTTCTAAATCGAGATATATTCGTATTTTTTTAAGTTATTTCAGTTTTATAAACAAATAAGCAAAGTTCTTTTATTATCAAAAAGAATTCACCAGTATTGAATATCATTTGAATAATTTGAAGATTCGAAGATAATATCGTAAAATTTAATAGAGAAAATCGAATGTATATTTCAGCTGCATCACCAATAATATTTACATTTTTAGCGATCCGTCTCGTGTTTAAACACTGTGGCTGTTTTTTTTGGTGAGGGGTCTGTGTCATAGACTTTATTGATGATTATCAAAAAGAAAATATTGACTCAAGTTAATAAAATTTCTTTTATCAATTTGCCAAAATTACTGGTGACACGAGCAACAGAGAGATTGAAGGCTTGAAAGAGGGTAACCCTCTCCTGGTTTGAAAAAACTGATCAACTTTGTTCGATTTTGAGAAAATTTGAGCTATAAATATCGGAGTCCTATTTTTTCCATATTGCAGAAGTTTGTAGAATAAAATCAACATGATACTAAGGGTAGTTTGCCTTGACGTTTATAAAGTGGCCAATGGTTTTTCGCTTTGAAAATATACAGTTTTGTAGCTTTTGAAAAGTTCTATCGAATTGGCAAGATCAGAAGAAATATTCGTTCTAATATTAAAGACAAAAATGTCTGTAAAGATGAAGGTGTATTCGACGTACCAGAGCCAAATTATGACACTTTGTGGATGACCCAAAGTCTCTTGAACGTAACAGTGACTCATTGAATTTAGTATCAAAATGTTGATCTAAACGTGTACTTTCATCTCATATGTGATTTGACTTGATTGGAAACAAAAAGTCTAGTAAGCTGATTTATGATCTTATGCATCCCGTCCTTTGTCAAAAAAAAAATTGTCAAAAACAATTAAAAACCACATATTCATAAACAGTTCGTCGAGCTGCATCCAACCATATACAAATATTCGAAAAATGAAATTTACTGCAATTTTGCTGGTTTCGCACCTTACAAATTAAAGAAAATACGTTTCTGATATTTTTTGCATTTGGATATGGTATCGATAGACTCCAAAATGGTTTCTTAATATATTTTCTATTTTTAGGACAGAAAAGATTTTCCATTGTAAAGCCGTACTATATTCACGATCTCACGTCGAGAAACTGAACTTTCTATTTTTTTTTTATTATGACTTTTTTACTTTATGAAGAAAGCAAAAGAGAAGAATGGCATTTAATACATTTAAAACAAAAGAAGGAAACGAAATGGGGATGCAATACTCTTTCTTTGTTACTTTCGTTTCTACTTATTTTCTCTGCCTGCCACTCCTCCTTGCCTTAACGGTAATTTCATGGACATTATCTTTTAGACGAACAATCAAGAACGCACTGTCAGCCCTCTGAACATTAACTCATTTCAAACATAATCGTCGACTGCCATCGCGACCATCGACATTATCAGTTCTCTTTTTTTTCTTATTGTTATGTGTTGTGCACTTATCTGTATTTGTAAGAATTGATCACTTGTAACGCTAATAAGTATGATT
Source organism: Rotaria sordida (assembly GCA_905250125.1). Classification (NCBI taxonomy): domain Eukaryota; kingdom Metazoa; phylum Rotifera; class Eurotatoria; order Philodinida; family Philodinidae; genus Rotaria; species Rotaria sordida. Next base: position 2,455 of record CAJNOL010001576.1, on the reverse strand, counting down.
ATTTGCTGGTTTTCATCATATGTACAAATATTCTTCTTAGGATTCTTATTATCAAAAAAAGTACGACATTTGAAACATATGTCAATATACGATAAAATCGAGATGACTATATTTGTACGTATGTTTCATAGAATAACGAACAAATTGTGCCACAGAAATTAGTCGTTTTTGGTGCAGCAGAAGTATAATAAATAAATCGATGTGAGACGATCCATCTGTTTTTTTTTCTTACACAATCATATATTTTTTCATTCTCGATTTTTCAAGCTAAAGCAAATTGAGTTAAAAGCAAAATCCATAATAATAATCATTGTGTTAATATTTTTCTTATTTCATTTCGGTAAGTGCTGTCGAAACTGACTTTCTGTATTCAAAAACCCCCATGATAACAGTTCTTCGAAAGATTCCGGTGCCTGAGAGTGTAGAAAAAAAATTTACCATGATCTCATATTAGTGAACGAGTGTTAATCTATATCTACATTTTATTATTTTGGTGTTGTTTTATTTTAGTGAAATGAGTGGACTCAGTAAAGAAAATTATTTAAATCAAATAATTCCCCCTGATGTAAAAGTGAAAAATATACCTCTAGTGAAAGCAACAAATGAGTCATTAAAGGATATTGGCTATTTGATTACTTCTCCGGGTGATGTTACCGTGCAAAACGGCAAATTTGATATAGTTCCCTGGCCTACAAAGGGATGGAGGGCACTTGATCCAAATACAGGAAATGAAGCTGGAACAACTGAAGGATCGATGGAGATTTATTGGGAAGGAGATCGTTTATATGGTAAAAACCATGCTATTGCTACTGATTCTAATCACTATTTACTTGGATATGGAAACTTACCATTGCAATCGGCATCATTATCTAACTCAAATATAAGTGAGCAATCGGAGATTTCATCTGTTTTCGTTTGGTATTCAGATTATCATCCTGATGGTGGCCAGTTGTTCTTTCCCACCAATGGTAAACCGTTCATTTCCAATTTGGCTCCAGCTGTAGGTGATGATATTACACCTGATCATTTCACTGCTTTTTATGTAAGTGAGGGTTATGGTCTATATATTTATCCAGGTGTATGGCATAATGCTGTTTATATACATCCATCTCATTCTCCAGTCTCACTTTTTAGCCGTCAAGGTCGCATCCATGCTCGTATATCTGTTGACTGGGTGAAAGAGTTTAATACTCTTTTACGTGTTCCTCTCACCATTGTAGCTAACAAATAATCGATATGAATGTGTGAATAGAATCAAATAAATTAATCATTATTTGTGTTGTCATCGATTCTCAATTAAACTAGCACTAGGATCGAGCTGAACTAGCTGCCGAAAATGCCTTTTATTTTGATAAATAAAAATATATCATCTATCAAACTGCGGCTTGGATAACATCGAAGCGAAATGCAACATAACTCGTAGAACTTTATTGTGAAAACAAATTCTGACGAAGATCCCAACATATTTGAGTTCATCTGATTAACTTGGTATTTTGACAAATGCAGTTGTGAAGCCGTTATCATCTCGGATCGCTTCTGTCGTTGAAAAGTGATGACGAACGGACGTATCCTGTTACGTACACGTTGCAGGATGTACAGCATTTCGAATATTTGTAGCAAGATCATCGAATATGCCTTGAGGGTGTGGGTGTGAGTATAGATTGATCAGTATTGAGAAAGAGAACACCTACATCCACATCAACACGCTATACTCACACTCCACCCACATATTATAGATCAAACAAGAGGTTCAGAAGTAATATTGATAAAAACGTCTTACAACTAGCAACAATTGATAACTAATGTAATGTTAACAAGAACAATCAATCCTCTTATCGAAAAATCCTGGATACATTCCTGAGTTTTTGAAGTGGATGAGACTCCTGTTTAGTTTTACCTGACGCACACCCGATCATTTCCCATTAGGTTATTATTGGAAAACGAATTTTTTAATTAAACTTCATCAATCATAATCATAAAGATACAAATAAATTCACAAAGATTTTTGGAAAGAAAAATATCTTAACACATACAACTTGTTTGTTATGGTACAATTATTTTCTAATTTTTATGATCGTTTTCGATCACGAATACTAGTTACAATCGCTATACAATTGTAATACCTCCTTCAATGACAATTCACAAAACTGTCGAAAACGGTAATGAAGATGATAATCTTTCACGTAGGTATTTTGAGGAAAATGAAACATAATAGTTTGCTTTTTTCAACTTCATTGGAGAAGAAGAATATAACATATCATCTAACTAACATTCAAATAATATCAAATGACCTAGGATGGAAGTTAAAGAATACAATATTCAGTGTAAAAAGAAAATATGTTCAGCATGATAGACGATTATATGTAATAGAAAAGATGTTCATCAATAAGATCGAAGAAAAATAAAAAAATAAAATTTAAATAATTGAATGTTTAATTTCATGTGAATCTTGTAA
>CAJNOL010001575.1:46039-59990 GCA_905250125.1 Rotaria sordida | reverse complement strand
TAATGCGCGTGTCAAAACAATAACACCAATAACCAGACCGATGCCGTAAGCACCAAGTCGCAATCCCGATAGATATAAATTAGTTCGTGACATACTCTGTAGTGCTGTCTCAAGCACTGTATTGCTTCTCATGATGTACCAGGTGTCAGCACGTGAGACGATACCTTCAATTACAATACTTGATTTATCAATATTGAGTTTGTAAGCTAAAAATTCCCTGAACCTTCTTCTAGCATTCTCCCAATCGATGTTGTCATCAAAACTCATTTCATATTCAATCATCACAAGATTTTGCTCATGAAATTGTTTGACCTAAGAGCAAATGAACTGTCTGTTTCCTCATATAAAAAATGCTAGTCACATACTCCATTACAGGTGAACGAATGCGTAGTTATGGGTGCACGAAAAACATCAGCTAAATCCGTTCGAACCATATTCAGTTTATCCCAATAGCCACGTGGAACTGGCATATAACCAGTCTGTAATAAAAGAAGTGATTGTTATTATTAGTAGATTTTTGTTAAATAAATATATTCTTACATTCTGCACCGCATTGATCAGATCTTGAGCAGAACGAATAGTGTCGAAACGATGTACTAACATATTATTAAGTAATGAAGTTGCTTGCGAGCAAGAAATTGTAATTTCCGACATATCTAGTTTATTGAATGCGTAAAATGTAAAGAAACAACCCAATAGAACAGGCAATAAATAGAAAAGATAAGCAAGATAAGAGAACGAACTCTGTCTCTCTCTATATTGACTTAAATATGCATATATGATATCAACACGAATTGAAATATTGTAATACAGAAAAGTAAGAAACCAAAGCGAACAAAAGATTCGAAAACGAAAAAAATTACAATGTACGCTATATACTGAAGAACCAAAACATTTAATATGGAACAATATTAGATTAGCAAGAAAGTTTTTGGGTTTTTTAAAAATTTCTTAGAATAGTCGAGATAGTTCCAGAAGTTTCTATACTAAGGGTATAGAAAGAGGGTACGAATATCTTTCGAACAACAATAAAACTATGAATCGCTCGGTGAGAAAACGATCATACCTACATTGGTGTCATACAGAGAGTGGACGAAAAAAAACATCTTATTCATTACCAGATAATGATAAAATGATCACAAAATCATATTTCGTTTCTGATTTTTACTTGATGTTTCATGAGATTATGAGTTTCTGGTAGTTCCATTTACTGGTAAAAGTCATTTTGAAGAACAAATCGGTCAATAATGCAAAAATTCAATGAATCAAGCTGAACCTTTAACTCAAGATAATGTGAGAGTACAAAATTTCCTTAAAACACAAAATCCTTGCATTCTTTTTCTTTAAAAAACATCCATATGCTTTCATTGAGATGTCATGGCAGAAATGCAGAAAGAATGAAAATCTCATTCTGATGAAGGACATAAACTTTGTTTATAAATAAATTATGAAATTTATACTAAAATATCGAGTAACTTCACACGCACACACTATGGACAAGTGAGAATATATGAGGGATGACTGTGATATTATTCATATAACTCTCATCATCACTAATCATTCTCATTTTCAAGATAATAAACAACAATATCCCACCGTTATTTGCTGAAGCAGTGATTTCCACGGCGGACATCTAAAAGTATGAGACATTCGATGAACATCCGTTTTCTAAAGTGATTACCATCTGACTTTTTTGGTGATAGAACTGATCCCAGTATTTACGGCACTGACAGGATGGGTGTGGCTGTGGCTGTGGATGCGAATGTGAATGTGAGTAGGTGTGGGTATGAGTGGAGTGTGGCTATTGCTGTGCATCTTCTCCTAACCTACACCCACATCTCACACTCCACACCCACCCACACCCACACCTACATTCAAATCCATACCCATACCCATACCCATACCCTAATTTCATAGTGTCGTAATACTGTTTAACCTGACCTAGACACATTAATAGGGGAACTATTGTCCGTTTCAAAATAGAGTGTGGGTGTGGGTGTGGGTGGGGTGTGAGTGTGGGGCGTGCGCTAAAATTTTTCGTTCGAAAACGACCCGCGGATAAAGTTGACATTTCTGTAATGAGTTATGCATCACGATATTCTAGAGTGATTCTCATACTAGAGCTTCAATAAATTCTTCTTAAAGATGTTTGAAGCAATTGATTGTTGGTGGTCATTATTCATTAGTATCTATCTGGTGCATTACAGAAATGTTACCCAATCGGATATTTATTTGATCAATTGATTGTAGACAAGACGAACAATCCCATTCATGTATATATTGTACAATTACTCTCGAAAGCAGAATTAATAACAATCAACTTATTGCAAGTGAATCAACTAATAAAAAATCTTCAAATAAATTCTTTTATTACCGTTGTTGATTGATTTAGCAAAGTTTTTCAGAAACTTTCAATCAAGATCAATTTTTTCTCACTTTTGAAGTCAGATGTTGTCATGTGACATCCTTATCTTTTGTTTCAATCATATGTGTGTTTTTGTATCGCATCTGTATTACTCTGAAAATCTAAACTTTCTATCTCAAAATAATCAAAAATTATCCAAAAAATAATGATTGATGTTTTTAAAATTACAGCGACGAATAAATGAAGAAAGAAGTTTTGGTGATAGTTGTTCGTGGTATACTGACACAAAATGATTTTGCAGTTAGTTTGTGTCGACAAATATTCCATTGTTCAATTATAATGTCCGTATTCAGATGCGTGTTGCGAAGGACTGATCGATCTCGAATATGTGATTTTTGTCACTTGTATATTTCGATTAACTTATTAATAATCAAGAAGAGAAAGGAGAAAATCATGAGTTTGAGAAAATTTGTCAGTCCTTCATAAATAATTAAGAGTGTCGTGAAAACAATAATGAAGCTGTTTCTTTTCGTGAGAGTCAGTCGTATGAAATGTGAACCAATGATGTTAGTTAGAGAAAACCAAGTTTCGATCTTGTTTAATTGGATCAAGAGAGAGAGAGAGAGAGTATAAAGTCTTCTTCAAATAGAAAGATCAACATCCGACTTTTTGTACAGACATTCGATCGTATTTTGAAGAAACGATTTAAGCGAAAAATCTTTTGCAGTTAATTTTCATATGATAGAACAAATTTGAGAGAACAATGATTCTAGTGTTTTTAAGAAAGAATTAGAAAATTGGACTTGTTCGTTCCGAATAGATAAAGTCAGTTCTTTAGATCCGTAAGTGATTCAATTAAATTTTCTTTTAATCATGCTTGTAATAAAAATTTTATCATTAGAATTTAATGTTCATTATTCGATGGAAAAATAAAAATAGATGTATGTATTAGAAAATCAATGAACTATGTCAATTTGTCTATTTGATAGTAAGAAATAAGTTGTATTTGAACTCGCTAAAAGAAAACAATTTGATTTAATATAAAAACATATGTGTAGTATTGGACGGTTCAATTAATACAATTATTTTTTAGGTATATTAATACATTTCATACGATTCTCTTGAACGGAATTAATTAATTATATTTTATATTAAAAATTGTCTTGCTCTTAAATATTTTTTTATTTATTCATCTCTCGACGTACTCAGCGTTCGCTCTATGTTATATTCAAGGTGAATCGATGTACAATCCTTTCTTTCTTCTATTGTCAGAGGAAAAAAAAAATTCGGTTATATAATCTTTAGATATTTGTTTATACAAAAGAGACCAGACAAGCATGATCAAAACAAGACAAATATCAAACAATAAGGTGTGTGTCTTACACACACTCATTTTTACATCACCTGGCTTTTTTTTTTACGTATTATATTATATACGTCGATAAATAAAATTTCTATATTATTAACTCAATGAACGAACTTGTAATATCTTCAAATATTGTTCTTGATGAAATCAAGACATCTAATGCAATCAATGTAGGAATTCGATTGATGTTTCTTCAGATTGGTAAGATTTTTTATTCATTCACTTGCAAAAAAAAAGAAGAAGAAAGAATAAATGATCTTATTTAGGACCGATCGAAACTCAATTTGAAAGATATACAGCTGATGTTGCTATTGAAGCTCGATGGTTAGCTAATCCAAATTTTTTGTCTTCACTTAACGATCATGATCAATATATATTATCACGTGGTCATACAGTTCGTCTACCGAACTATCTAAAAGATGAAAATAATTGGCATCCGCAACTTTTTATTATGAATACTAATGTTGATCCAGACAATCAACATATTCAATATAGTTTAAGAAAAGATCGAACAAATAATTCATTTTATATACGTGAACATCGTTTAGTAAAAGGTTTATTTTTTTCACAATTTGATTTTCATCATTTTCCACATGATATTCAAGAACTTAGTATTTCATTTGGTTCATCCGTATCCGGAACTAAAATTGAATTAGAACCGGATTTTAAAATACCATCTGGTATTAATAGACAAGCATTTGTTGCATTACAAGAATGGATTTTATTCGAACATGTCGAATCACGAATACAAAAAGTAAAAGGATTTGCATTTCAAACAGATGAAGATGGTGAATTAGATATGCCTGGACATGAAAAAGAACGAAGTATATTAACCATATCTTGTCATGCAGGTAAAAGAAAATCAAATAATGTGAAATAAAAATCTAAAAATTTAACTATAGCTCGTCGAGCTGAATATATGTTTTGGAATGGATATTGGATATGTTTTATAATGACTATCGTTGGATTTGCTGCATTTTCTATCACAGCTGAGTAAGAAAAGAAGAGAAAGAGTATTAATTAGATTTCGAATAAAGATAAATTTCACTTTGTATTTTAGAAATACAAATCAACGTTTAGGTGTTGCTTTCACTCTTCTATTAACTCATATTGCTTTTCGTTGGACGATATGTGTCTCCCATCTAACAGTAAGTATTAGTTATATATCAATTTTATCCTGATCATTTCTATTTAGCCTCCAATTGCATATCTAACGGTTTTAGACAAATATTCAATAGCATCTATGTTTTTTGTTATAATCCTCGGTGTCTGGCACGCCATCATCGGTTCTCTTCTGTTTACATATAATTGGCAATCAAAACTACAACCTTCAAATTATTGGCTGTGGATCGATCGGTATGTATTTTTTATACTTGGTGGGTTATATATTGTTGCTCATATTGTACTAATAATTTGGTTTATTATTGTTCCATATGGACATCGACGACAAATGCGAATGAAAGATGTGGCTTATCATAAATTAATATCACAATGTAACTATCAATGGCAACAATCAAACATAACATATTCAACAGAATCGGATTATAGTTCTTGAAAAAATAAACTTTCAAATTTGCTTATCTATCTGTATATAAATGTACACATTTATAAAATGAATTATTCAAGTTTGATCGAAGATGTCAATAAGCGTGTAGATTCTTCATTGACTCTTATTTTATCCTTCGAAAAGTATCAACGGAATCATCATCATCATACCGTTCTGACTTCTATTTCTCTGCTGTATATATAAGATGAATTATCATGCTGTAAAATCGTCACTGATTTAAACAAAATATTTTCAATTATCCATATGTATATTTTCTTTTGTATTTTTCTAATAAAAAATTTCACTTGTATCAATAATTCAGGTGAATTAGAAGATTTCAGAAAATATCGCGAGTAGCTCAATGTCTTCGATCGGTATTAATAGCATAGATTCGGTTTGATTGTCGCTAAATCCATTTCATACTTGGTTTTCATAAATCTCTTCGATCTTAAGGATGTGGATTAAGAAGCACTTATAGCCAAATCAAGTACGCATTAATAACAAATAAATATGAGTACTCTAGAATCTGTGAGGGTGTGGGTGTGGGTGTGGATATTCTTTTTGTCCACACCCACACACCCACACCCACACCCGCACCCACACCCATACCCACACCCACACACCCACACCCGCCCACACCCACACTCCACACCCACACCCATACCCAAAAATATAAGCGGGCCCGTGAAATCAGAAAACCAGAAAACAGCTATCCGTAAACCGGTAACGCGTCAAAGGCCTGACCCGGCCCATAACCCTTGGACGAATCCACGGATCGAGCGGGTTGACCGAAAATGGGTCAATCCGTCGACATCTCTGACCCACACCCACACCACATCCACACCCAGCGTGAGTGTGGGTGTGAGCATGTGTAATCTTTTGATGCACACCCGCACCCACACCCGCTGTGGGTGTAAGCGTGTGTAATCTTTTGATGTACACGCATACCGACCCCCACACAGCCCACACTGCATCCTATGGTTTTGTTAGTCTCACTAAGGCGTACCTGTAGCCGAAAGATGAAACCAAAAGCTCGTAATCAGTTGGAGTAGTTCCCTCGTGAGACAAGACGTACACTCACATCCACGCCGGCACCCCTCTTAGGCGTCACTTGTTGTCTTTTCTTTTGGTGCAAGCTTCATTGCTACTGTGTGATGTCCTTATCATAGAGTGCCTATGTGATAAGAATTTTAGAAAAATGAAAAGAAGGAGGCAAACGCACACAACAACGAAAGATAAAGGTTTGACACGCTGCAGAAGTAAGATACGAATCATTCGAAAAAAACCTCGGCATCGGTGTAAAGCGCAAAACAATTCTAACAACAACATCATACTATCAACTATACTCAACATATTTAGGGTTCAATTACTTAATGGTGGTGAGTAAATTATTAGAAAAAGTCGAAATGCCAAAGAAACTATTTTTAATTTTACACACTTAGCGCCAAGAGACTACGAACAGTCTGGTTCTTTGTTTTCTCTCACTCTTTTTCATCTAGTTCAGTTATTGAAGAGATTCGAAACGAAAATTTGTATAATGTAACGGTAACTTCAATGAGATCACGTATAAAAAAGAAAGACGTAAAGTATGGTAAACTTTGAGTATGAGTAAGAGTAGTATTGAAAGAATTTCCGGTCGGAAACCAATCTGCACGGATGAAGGCCAGAATCTGTCTGTCAGGGGTGGATACGTGATAATAGCGACGAAAAGCTTCTAACCATAGCGAAATCCGTCACAGTGAGGATAGAAAGCTTTGATTCACTTATTGATTTAAGGAGTTAGAAGGACAACCTTGGCTGATGACAGTTATGTGAAACATCAAGGGTCAATCACTTTGAACCACGAGGCAATTCGTTAAACTGTTGACGAAACAGCTTCGTTCCGAACGACTAGGAGCGAAACTCAGGCTGAGAAACTTTGAATTACATAGTCATGCTTCGAAGTCTGTGTGCAAGATTTCGGCCTTTTCACCAATTTGTCAGGGCAGTGCTGAAAACCTCAGGACCACCGAGCAATCCATAGAAAACAACCCCAAAAAGCTTCGGAGAATAGAAAAATCTGTCAGGATGAAAGCTGACAGATTCAAGTAGTATGAAAGTCGCTGAGAGGCACGAGAAGAAATCGTGCTCTCACAAACGCGGATCACGGTGACAATATAGGAGCCGCGATTACCAAGCAATTTATCAGGATGTCAGCGAAAATTTTCCAGTGATACAGAAAATCATAAGAACCCAGATGGAGAAATCCAATCATTGAATCTTGTCGGATCCATTCAGAATCAATGTCGGCTTATGTCGGAAACGGTCGGATTCCGATTTCTTCCGGTTGAATTCTATCAGAGTGAGTTCGAAATTCAGTGACCCAAAATTCGATGAATATAGGACCGGGAAAAGATCCTATTGGATCCGACAAAGTCTTATCGGATCCTCTGACGAAAATTAAGAGATTCGACAGGATCCGGTCGGATTTGAATCATTAGCGTTCCAGTTGTTCTGCTTCAAATTCACTATCATTTATTTAATATATAATAAATAATTACATTTATAATGCCGATGGTAAAAATATACCATTTACCTTTATTAAGGCTCAGATGTGAGATAAAGAGATTCCCGCTCATTACCAATGAGACTTTCGTCAGTTATTGGCGAAAGTCCGAAGGGCATATTGGCGAATGTCCATTGAACCTTCACTAATTGGCAAAAGGCCACTAAACTTTCGCCAATTATTTGGCGAGAGTGTGGTAGACTTTTGCTAGTGTTGGTGAAAGTTGAGTGGATTTTCGCCAGTTGACAGAACATTATGAACGTAGCACATATGCGAGAACTGTACCCGATGGTATTAAGATGTATCGTAATGCATACACTTATTGATTTATATGTTAAAAACAACTTCGCCAAAATATGAATGTCTAAGTTATAACTTCGATAAATGTATCCGTCTAAGTTGTAACTTCGACAATCGGTGTAACTTTGGCACGATATATATATATATATATAATGGATTTCACGATTTGATTTAAATTTATTCAAATCTCAGTTAAATTCATGTCAGTGAATCAGTTCATATGAAGCGAAAAATCTGCTGAAAGAAAGAAATATCCAATGGTGAAGTATTCATGTTTTGCTTTTTCTATAACTACTCATATCTGTGATATTTCATAAAGTATGTAAAATTCCACATATTCTTAGCGGACTTTAAGTAAACTGGACATTTTTTTTGGACCTCTAACATTGCTGCACTCAACATATGCATTAAAAGTGCCGTTTTTCATCAGAAAATCGATTTTGTTTGCAGTTGTACTTTACACTATCGTCCGAAAATTTCTGAATTGATTGAAAAAGTTATATTTCAAAAAATTTTCAAAACTAAAAAAAAAACAAACTAAGCTCTTAATTCATTCTAAAATGTCAGTGAGCAGCTTAATCGAGTTTTAAAATAAACTTCAATTGAGAAAGAATTGTAAGCGAATTTTATCTTTCGTACACGATCATCGATTTCTTTTTTTCTCGTACATAGGCTCGATCGCAACCACCGCTCATCGTGTGTATTTTTGTCATACTTGTACTTTACCTAGTACAAGGTATAATATTGGGCTTAAGTAGTTCTGTATCGATCTATTTGGCTTCCTACGGTGCCACATGGAAGCAACAAGGCACATTATCTTTTGTCAAGTATCCATTCATTTTGAAACTATTGTGGGCTCCTTTGATTGATGCCTTTTACATTCCTTGGTTGGGTCGACGGCAAACCTGGTTACTACCCATTGAAATTTTGATCGGTTCAATGTTGATTATTCTTTCTTTTCATATTGATTCGTTGCTCATTCAACTGCGTGCTCTCGAACTGACCATCATTTTCTTTTGTATCGTCTTCTTCACAGCTACACACGACATTTGCGTTGATGGGTGGGCATTGACTCTGTTTGCTGGACCCAATGTTATCTGGCAGTCAGTCTTACAGATGATAGGACAACAGTTCGGTGGTTTTCTTGGCTCATCAATTCTCCTTACGTTCGAATCGGCTAATATGACTAATCAATTGCTTCGCCAGCCGTTAGGCATTGCTACTCAGTCGTATGGACTTTTTACTCTGGCTCATTTCGTACGATTCTGGGGTATCGCTTGTTTACTGTTGCCTCTCGCTATTTTGATACTCTTACGAGAACAACAAAGTGTCAATGCAAATGATCATGAGCAAAGTGAAGATCGCTTGAGTTTGCTTGATACATATTTGTCCATTGTCAGACTATTCAAGAAGAAGTGCTTTCGCCAATTTGCCTTTATTCTTATCACTTGTCATATAGGCCATATAGCCACCGCGTCTATGACCCATCTCACATTAATCAGGTTAGTGAAGAATATTTTCTTTTTGACGTACGCTAGAATCGGGATTTCGCTTCACAATAAGCGCGAAATTTTCTCATCTATTTTTACTGAGCAATCATTTAACATAGTATTGAGACAATGAACTCGAGGGTGTTGATATGAGTTAATAGATAAAATTCAAATCTTTGTTCGCAAAATCACTTAGATCACATGATCTTTTTTGCATGTCTTTCCCACTTCTGCGAAAACAAGTAAACAATCGAATAAATATGCCTATATGCTTTTCTTCATTTTTCTTTTTAAGTCAGGGTTTGATCACACGAAGCACACTTGGCCTGGTTATGATGCCTCTCATAATAGTGAAAACCATTGTACCTCTTCTTCTCACGCGAACGCCTCGTCCATTGATCTTCTTCGCTCGATCTTATGTTCCTCGACTTGTTTTATGTGGGTTCATTGCCATATTTATTTTCTTTGCCTATCGTCTATATTCATATCCAGCCGTCTTCTATTTTCTTCTCTTTCTTCTTCTTGGCCTTGATGATGCCTTTACCTATGCGCAGAGATCAGCCCGTGGTGGGTTCTGTGCTCAGATCAGTGATGAACGTATTGGTGGCACATATTATACATTACTCGTATCTCTCAGTAATGCTGGTAATGCTGTGCCCTCCAGTGTCGTGCTCTATACTGCCAATTGGCTTCCCAAAGAGCAGGCCTATTTCATTCAGGTAGGTATTTGTCTTATGTTGGGCTTGGTTTTATTTACTATCACATGGCGAACCATGCACCAACTACAAGCATTACCCGTTGATGATTGGCATTTGACAACTTATGAAAGAACACTCAATGGAAAGCATTATCATTATAAGATAACGACAAATGACAGTAATAAACAAGAATCACCTACTATCACCACCGACATAGAATGTTCAAGTCGGCTATAGATTGATGTATTGACGATTTTCTTGATTTTTCAATATCAAACTCAAAACATCTATATTCAATAGAATAGTATCTTTCTCCGCTGTCTGTATCCTTATATGACACTTTTTGAACTTATTCATTAATGAAATAAGAAGTTCATTTTCTTTCTTGATTGAATATCGTAGACGAAAGTTATGTTTATCTTCTTTATGCGAAATGAAATTCGAAAAAATATGATTGTAATGAGAAAGCTTCTCAGCACACCCTCTGACCAAGCTAAAATGCGGAACTCACTTTCAATCATCATTAGGAACAGGGTGGGGTGTGTGTGAGTGTGGGTGTGGGTGGGTGTGGGTAGATGTGGGGTGTGGGTGTGAGTGTGGTTGTTTGTTGTTCACTCATACCCACACTCACACCTCACACCCACACCCACACTTTTAAAAATGAAAAAGAAACTATGATGGAGAACAATTGTAGAATAAAATCGTGAAGAGAAAAAAAAACATGAAGTCATTTCACAAGACATACGTTGCTGGCACTTTTTTTCTTTCTGATGCTGAGTTATATGAAGAAACTAAATAGATGAAGATGTGCATGATGCAATGACCTGTTCTTTTTTATGTAGTTACATATATCACAGCTACACAATGACCTGTTTTTGGTAAATCGTGAAAAAAAAGAGAGAGAACAGCTCCTGGATGGGTTCGAACCATCTGTCTTCCGGTTAACGGCCGGATGCGTTTCCACTTACGCCACAGGAGCATACTTCATGAAAGTGTCTTTTGTTACCATTACCGTCCTTTTTCTTCAGGATCCAATACAGTTTACATTCAAATCGCTGACATTATTTTCTAAAATCTGATGTTATACTTTTGAATTTTATTACGTATACCACAAGCAAGAATAGTGTTAATGAATGATTTTGCATTTTCTTGTAGGCTCTTCTTTTTCGACACGCTCAATGATGTACATTAGAATTCTATCAATAGTTATTTGTTCTTGTTCGATGTACAGAAACTTGTCTATGATAATCAACTGGAAAAAATCATCAAAGAAAAAAGAAGTCATATAGTTCCTATTGAAGTCGAGTAAAGATAACTATTATCATCCTAGATATTACAGTAACACTTGTAGGTATATCTTTACTCGTAGTAAATGTTGTTTTCGTCTATCTTGATGTATTGGTTATTAGCATTCTTCGAATATTTTCTGTAGTATCATGAATTATTGATTTTTAGTTGCTCCATAAAAATTACTTCGTTTATAAGACTCTCTAGTACACTATCTACAGACATTTCATCTCTAATGGATGTCAACACCTTCTGTCTAAACTTTGCAATGAATCCATGTTCACAAAAGATATTGTATTTTTGTTTTTGATTGTCTTACTCATATTGTCTGTGTTTAGTATGTAATAGTTTTCAATTAATGCGTAGTGATATATGTTTCAATAATATGATTCATTCATATAGTAGATTCCAGTAGTAACAACAATTCATCAGTAAGCTTTTGATCGCTTATATGATCGTGAGCGTTCTTGTCTAGTTTTTTCAATGATATTTGTTAAAAATCGACATTGACGATTTTTATACGAAAGGTCTCCCAAAAATCTTTAAAAAAATTTTCTCGTCGTTCTATTTCAAGTTCTTATATTTCGATAACCATAAGTGTGCTGATTTCAAATATCATATAACTTAACGAAAATACTGAGATAATAAGAAAAATATAAAGCATTCAATAAAACTCTTATGTTTTTCTCTGGGTGTGGGTGTTGATCTTATCGCAACCCATCCACCCACACTCACCTAAACTTTAATTTAGGAATATTCAAATCATCACTATTTTGAATTCACGATTCATTTATCTATTTGAGAATGGATGAATGATGATCATTAAGAACAAGTCAATCTTTGTTACTTTAGAAGCAATAGGGATAAATGAAGAGATATTTTAATTTTAGAACGTTTGTTGAGAATACTCTCTGCCATTTTATCCCGTTTTCTAGTGAAGGTTCATGTAGATATTCAATTGAATCTGTTCTAAATGATTTAACAATGCTATGAATCATTATTGAGAGTAAAATAAGTTTGTTTTCTGGTATTATTAGTGTCATCAGTATTAAAATCAGTAAGATAGAAAACATTAACTGTACTTAATAATTAATTAACAACTTAAATACTCTACATCTTGAGCAATGCTAAGTCATTGCTACGTGCTAGATTGCAAATGTGATTGTAAAATTTGCCATCACAGCATCTGAATGCGTTTAAAGCTAAGGGTGTTGATCGATAAAATGCTTTTTTCGAAATTCATGGACGAGAAAATTATACGAATGTTGAACAACAAGATGTAGTGTATATGAAAAAAATGAATACATTGTCATCAACTATAAGCAAATAAAAAGTGATCATATACTTCAAGTAAACATCCACCTATTTTTCTTGTGTCCGTCTAGCGTATCGCATATGCAATAAAAGCACTTGTATCGTCTTGTTATTGCTCATCTAAATACAAACAGTTCATATATAAAGTTTTTTGATTGTATCATTCAAGCCTTTGTTCAATTCTCGTATGCTGAAAACATTTAATTAACAGTAAAAAACTTTGACTCGACGACTAGAATATGCTAAATTTTGATTTCACATTGTCTTTTGTGATTTTTAATTATATTTGACATCGATGATTTTTGTATGACTTTGTTAACTTTCAATTGATTGCCAGAATGGATTCATGATATCCTTGATTATTCGATGAAGTTAAATGACTTTTACTACATTTAGAAATCACTTCAATGAGTTTCATAATTTTTAAATGTAATACAGGCATCCAGGCCAGTTGTTTTCTCAATTGACAGAAACAAACTCGTGATGAAGAAATTGAACTTTTAATTAGGAAACTTTTTTTGTACAATCATGTAAATAATCATTTTAGATTCCACCTACAACATGTGACTCGCTTGAATTTACCTCATAATAGATTCTATTTTCTTTGATCAAACAGTCCATCATACCTAAGAAGAATTATTTTTTAAGTACTCTCAAAAAGACAAAATGTCACTTTATTATGCATGTCTGTCCTTTGTATAATCAATGCTTGGAAGAAAATAAAAAACATGAAAAGAAATACACAGAAAAAAAAACGATTTTATTTACCATTACTTTTTATGATCAATGAAGGGTGACAAAATATATGAAGAAAGACTAGGCGAGTATCTACTCTTCCAATACACACACAATCACAGAACAACAAATTTTGCCGTGTTGAAAATGAAGAGTTTCTCTCTGTTTGAGTATGTCAAAAAAAAAACATTAGATATTTCTTTTCGTACACAACATATATTGCACAGACGCAAGTGATAATATCATCATATTCCCTCCTTAATGACTACTGCAATGATGAATCTTAACTCATGTGAGTATTTCTA
>CAJNOL010001575.1:25220-45939 GCA_905250125.1 Rotaria sordida | reverse complement strand
CAATATGTTCAGTTTGAATTATTGTTAGATTCCCTTCTTCGTATAGAAGGTACTGAAAAAGATAAACAAGAATTGATTTCGATCTGTGAAAAAAAGTATAAAGACAATAAAGAAGAAATGAAGAATGTTCGTGAATTCAAGCGAAATTATAAATCTGATCAAGCCTTATGGTGGTATACGAAGGAATCGTTTCTCTATCGAATGTTGAACAAAGCATTACGCAGACAAGATACTTCTTTGCTTTATCTTATGCGATTCTTTATGGCAGATCTTTGGAAAGCAATCGAAAAGCATCAATGTAAACAACCGATTCGGACTTATCGATGTCAATTGATATCGAAGGAAGAACTTGATGGATTGTTAAATGCAACAGGAAAATTGATTTCAATGACTTCATTTGTCTCGACAAGTCTCAGTGCAACGGAAGCTCGCAACTTTGTCGGTCCTTCGGATGACTTTTCACAAGTTTTCTTCGAAATTGATGCTGATCCTCGACTTCAAGGAGTCAAGCCATTTGCTGACGTCTCCCTGCTTAGTGCACATCCTGACGAAAGAGAAGTGCTCATGACAGTCGGATCTATCTATCGGATTCTTGACGTGAACCGTCATGATGATCAATTTTGGGTCATTAAAATGAAATTATGCAGTGAAAATGAAAATAGTCTGAGATTCACTGTCGAACATATGAAATTGGAAAATCTTGTCGTAGGACATGAACAGAAACGTCTTGCGTTCGTCACGCAATTAATGAAGATGAATCAACTTGACGAAGCTGAAAAACACCTTCGTTATCTACAGGATACGATGCCTGATGATCATAAGGATATTCTTTCTTTGTACTCTAAACTTGGAGATCTTGCATTCGAAAAATATGACTTATCAAAAAGTCTCTATTGGTATCAATTAGCATTAAATCGAAAACAACAAATTCTCAGAAGGGATGATCCTAATCTTGCCGATAGTTACAATAGTATTGGCAATGTCTATGCAAAGCAAAAGACTCGTGAAGAAGCACTTAAACACTATAACAAAGCTATGGAGATTTGGAAGCAAAATTTTGGTGAAGAACACTTAGCCATTGCCACGTGTCTCAGTAACATAGGTACGATTTACGACAGTCAGAAGCAATATTTCAAAGCATATCAGTACCATAATCAGGCCTTGATGATTCGTAGAAAACTTCGTCCTTATGATCATCCAGATGTGGCTACGTCGTTACATAATCTGGGTCTTGTCTTCAGAAGTACTAGGGACTTCAAAAAAGCGCTACAGTATTTCGAACAGTCGATTCTAATTAAAGAAAAGTCTCTTTCATTCAGGCATCCATCAATTGCCTTAACATGGGAAAATATGGCTTCCGTTTACGAACAGAATTCTGAAATCCGGAAAGCGCTTATGTATTACGAAAAAGCAGCTGAATGTTACATTAATAAGGATAAATTCACCAAGGACAAGCTGGCTAATGTTGAACAAGATATTCAACGTCTTAAGTCGAAACTAAAAAAAAAGTAATGCTTCTTCATTTTCATGTAAGAAAACATATAAATCTTAATTAATAAATGGTCAAATTAATCGGATCTATTTCACTTTCTTGTCCTGAACTAGAGTATATATATATATGCAATAGAGTTAAAAAAGATGATTCCAAACAGGTAAGGTTATCATTATTATCAAAAACCTTGTCGATGTAATGTTGCAATGACAAAGTTTTAGGTGTCGATTAACTTTCTCATGCTTAGTTTTCTTTAACAATAAAAAGATTCGTCTATGTTGAAGTCATTTTACAATACAGGATCTTTGGATCATTCCCAGAAAAAAATTAGAAGATTGTTTTCTTGTATTTATTAATTTATTTGCTCAAAGAAAGAGCTTTTAAAAATAATCGAATAAAATCAATAACATAACTAATTGGATAGATAATATTTTAGGATGGAGAACAAATCAATATAAATATAAATAACTCAACTTAAATTAGTAAGATAAAAGTAAAATAAAAATTGACTTTAAAACCATCTCGTTACACACAAACTATTGATATTTTTTTTTAATTATATTTTTATACTCTTTCCTTTTTTTTTATTTCATTTGTTCTTCTTTTGGTGATAGTGACACGAACAGATCAAGTCGACGATATTGGTAGGAGACGATATCGAAATTTCCTTATTTGTATCACTACCATCGTCTTGCCCTAGTCCTTGTTATATGTCATGTTTGTGCTGAATTTTTTATTTCTTGAATTTTATTTTCTCTTATGATTTTGTTTTCCTCATACTCAACTATAGAATACAAGTTTTGAACCGAATCGTTGATGATCG
The DNA here is from genome assembly GCA_905250125.1 of Rotaria sordida. Classification (NCBI taxonomy): domain Eukaryota; kingdom Metazoa; phylum Rotifera; class Eurotatoria; order Philodinida; family Philodinidae; genus Rotaria; species Rotaria sordida. The sequence continues at coordinate 43,624 of CAJNOL010001575.1, read as the reverse complement.
AATAAATAGATTTTTTGACTCTGTTTTTTCTTGTAAATCTATCTTATTATACGTATGTGAGACACAAATGATGAAAAGAAAAATATTATTTCTTTTGTCTATTCAAAATATCTCATGTTTATTTCAAAATGTGTTTCCATCATTAGGATAAATGTTGAAAATACTGACAATATAATCATTTATGGGCTACTCGTTATTTTCTTTGTAATTATCACCTTTGAAAGGATTATTATAGAGATTATCTCACGATATAGTATTCTTCTCCTCCTCTCAAATGTTTTGGTGCTTTTCTTCTATGTTCTTGATATGCTTGTATTTTTTTTCTCTTTACAATTGTTCAATTGATGAAAAAAAAAGTTATGCTCTTGATTTAATATTTATAGTGTTAGACAAATAAATAATAACTAATGTATTTCGATGATAATTGCCTCTTTAATTGAACGTCATATCACGTTGCGCAACGTGCGAAGTGGACAGAAGCTAAGGTCTGATGACAATAGTTTCTTTCAAACACAAAAAAAATGAGATAGCAATAAGAAGTTTGAAAGTATTACGGGAACGAGAACAAACAATATGTTTTTACGGGTACAGGAACGGGAGCAAATAATTTTTTATGGGAACGGGAATGCAAAACGAGAAAAAACGTTTACACAGGACATTATAGTGTAGCAATCTCCTTAAAAAATACAGAACTGTAATTCAATGCAATGAGCAACAAGTATTTGTTTTACTTTTCTCTCTGTACCTCTGAGAACGAACTAATGAAAGATATAGTAAAGATTTGACACATTTATAAAAGTAGATACTGTTCCTTGTTTTTGATTGTTACAGTCTAGGTGTAGCACTTTATCTATATTTTACTTTGAAACATTAAAACAAAATTAAGTTTTAAACGCTTTATTTTACCGAGTAAATTAAAGATAAAGTATCACCATTATGACAACTTTAGAAGATCTTGAGAAGGTTTTATTGCATAGAAAACTGATTGAGTTAAAAAATTAAAAAAAAACAACTTTCATGCCGTTTATAAAGTTAATGTAAAATAACTCGAAGAAGGATCGTTTCATCTTTTTGATGCAAGTTGTATTTGATTTCTTTAATTCTTAGAACGTTTCGGGCAATTCAAATTCTAAAAAAAAATCTTTGTATTGTTTTTCTTCTGTTGGATAGCACGAAGAAATAACTGCGTTTGACAAGAATATATATTCAAAAGCATAAAGTCATCCTAACTTTGAAAACTAATTATATCAAACGTAGCAGCACAAAAACTTTACTAGATTGCATGCTTTATATTTGAAATAAGTTCTGGACAGATTTCTACTCGAGAAGAACCGGCGACCAAGCTATTTGAAAAAGAAAATAGTGACACATAATGTAATGTATTGTTGAAAAATCGTTTCATCTATTGAGCATGCTATCTAACTAAGCTTTTGTGCTATGACTTTTAATACAATATATTCAATGTGAAACTGAAGTTTCCATCATCAACATTTCCTGAGTATGAACTCCTACTGGTAATCTTTTATCATGATATTATGAAAATTACTGCTCTTAAAAATGAATTATTACTATAATAAATAGATGTATAAATTTTCTCAAAGCATATACGGACTAAAGCTGAATATTAGCGAATAATTATCGAAGTTAGAAAAACTTTATGTTTCTGAATATATATGTCATTATCAAATTCAGTCTTCTTTTCCGATTATCTCAGAAAAAAACTAATAAAAAGATTTTGTTCAGAATTCGAATTGTCAAAACTGTAGCTTTCGTTAAAATACAAATAATAACATATTAAAAACTGTACTGATATTAGTGAAAAGAAATAAGTATTTTGTCAATGTACTTACTTTCAATTTATTTCCAATAATCGACAAGGTACGGCAACTAGATATATGACCCCTATTTAGCCGCAAAAAACCTTCGCTAGACGGTCCTTGAGTCACATAAGAGTTCAAGCATTTGGAAGCGCTTTGAGACAGTAGGAAAAAAAACTACGAAAGAAGGCGTGAAGACTTACAAAAGAAATTTGAGAAAAGTTTTTAAGACGTATCCGTGATGAGGAATATTACCGTGTCCACGGAAAGTCCGTGCAACTTATATACTATGAAACCTTAGGATTACAAGTGCTGCATTTAATCAATGTAATGACCTTCGCTAATAGCCATACATAGCTCGTTGGCAACGTGAGATCGCTAGCGAAGGTCATTAGATCGAATAAATGCAATACTTGTTAACCTAAGATTTCATAGTATTTCAGTTGCACAAACTTTCCGGACAAGGTAATATTTAGATCGATAGACATATTGATCTGATCTTAGGTGCAATATATTTATGAGTAATAATTATCAGAAATCTGAATTTTTGTTTGAGCAAGGATTACGCTTCATTTCTAGAAATTTTCTAGTTATCTTGTGAACGTTCATCTCATCAGACCCTCGACTCTTTATACTTGGCTATTGTCAACTCCTTGTTTTCTTCTTTGCTAGGAAATACTTCATCAATATGAAATTAATAGTTATATGCTCTATCGTTAGCCTATTATGCATTGCTTATATATTGGTGAGAAAACATGTGAAGTCTAATGCACCAGTATTTGTAGTGATGCCAACCACTTCCATTATAAATGTTGAAGCCATAAATAATGTTCAAGGTACATTACAAGTAAAATGGTCTCCTCGCGATCCTCCTATATTGGACTTTTTTGTTCGCACTTGGCATGGTGATGGTCATTGGCTCATATTTCTTCTACGTTCAATTGAACAATATGTATCACGTACATTATATCGTGATATAGTAATTACGTTTTCATCTGCTGAAACGGCATATTTTCAGTCATATCTACCGTTCTTTTCTTTACCTATAAAACTAATACCAACAAATGATGTTTATATTAAGAATGGTCCAAATAATGGTAGTTATTATTCTCAAATGTATACAAAGTTTCATGCTTATCAATACAGTGATGCTGATTTTTTTATTCATATGGACTCGGATACTATGTTTAAAGAACCTATTACCCGATTGGATTTGTTGGATGAACAGAATAGAGTATTCGTTAAGCGCAGTAGATTTAACGAAATTGATATGAATTCTCGTGTTTGGCAAAAACCTGCAGAAAAATTATTATTGGAGCCAGTTCTTTACGAGACTATGACAGGTTTTCCATTCGTTTATCCTCGTGATTTATACGAAAATACAATACGTCTTATTGAAAGCCGTCACAACAAGCCGATGCTTGCAGTTGTAAGATCAGTTCAAGATTTTATTGAATTTACCACACTTGGACATTATCTGATTACATATATGTCGAATAGGAGATGGATAGATAATAATAACAAATCGTATAAAGTTGTCCAATCATGGTCATGGGGAGGATTTGGACCAAGACAAGTAGCATGGTATGAATGTCTTCTAAGAGCAAAAGATAACAAAATGTGTCATCTTCAACCTTCTGTGTCTGGAAAACTCTAGATTCGTTTCTTATTGGTCCATTCCTTTTTTTTTGTGTCACGCATTTCCTTATTTCAATTCACTAACTCCAAGTTTGTTTCTCATATTCATCAATTAATCAAGTACTCGTCATGAGTAATGCAACCTAAGAGCTGTTCAATTGTATTCAATAGCAGATGGAATAAACAAATATGCAAAAGAAAGGTTTCATGCATTCAGTATAAATGTACGTCAGCTTTTTATGAGTCATTATAATTATGAGCAACTTTTCAAAGAGCAAACGTTACCATTGATGTACACATAGGAAATATCCGAAGAATATCATGTTCAGGTTTTCAAAATTGATCAGTATCATTTTCTCGAGAAAAAGAAATACATCATATTTGACTGATTCAAATGTTAAGTTCATCAAACAAAAATGTCATGATCTATCATGGTTTTATTTTGTACAATATTTTGATCATTTTACTAGGTCTTTTAATGATTTTATTAATAATTTTTCACATGGCTCTTATTTAACACTTTTTTTTCTTACATGCGTCCATCACTTTTAATAAAAACATCACAAAAAGAAATCTTGTACGTAAATCAATTGAAAAACAAAATTTAAAGTATAGATAGTATGCTTTGTATAGGTAATAAATATAGATAAATGTCGAGTAAATTTCGTCGATATGTATCATGTTATTGAGTAAGATATAAAGACTCAGCCGAGCTCTGGTTATGTATGAGTGTGGATGAAGATCTGATCTTCAATCATACGCACACACAATCAGTGTTTTGCACGTCTTCAGACATAAATCGGTTCATATTTGATCAGTATATTCCTAAGCTCTTTTAAGTTTTTGGATCACGCGAAGTTTAGATGATCATCCATCATATCCCATAAGTTGTTTGTAGGGTTGAAATCTGGTGATGTAGATGACCGATCCATAAGAGAGATATTGACTTTTTTTCGAAATAATCGATAGAAAATTTTGAAGTATGACAAGAGCATATCTTACATGAACAGCTAGCTATCGCGTTGCAAGTCGAATGTATTTTGAATAAATGAGGATAGTGTATCACAAATTATCTGAATATAAACTGGATTGTATAACAGACCTTCGTAGAAGACGAAAGCATCAACTTCCACATTGGTCATGCAAATCGATACGCTAATATTGCTACTACCAATACCACCGTTTTGAATTCATTGAACATAACTAAATGGTTTTTACTTTCGTTCATTGGTGATCGAACTAATATTCGCTACTTGTAATAAGAGCGTTCAAAATGAGCCGCATCACTTCAGATAACGTAGTTTCAATCATTAGTATAACCAAACTCGAGATGTTTTTCTTTTGCACGACACTACGAAGCAGTTTTTCGTTGAGTAGAATAATTTTTTCAGTCATTACTCAACAGTTGACGATGAATTTTACGAGTCGATAATGTTTTGATATTAAATAGTATTTATTAAGATGAAACTTTTGGACTACTTTTTTGGTATTTTTTTAGTGACAGATGCGTCGTAACGTTTCTGGAAATATTTTCACGTAGTTTTGTAACTAATTGAACATTCTCGTGGTGGTGTTTTGACTTTCGCCATCTATGAATAACATTATAAATTGATGTTTCTTATCTTTCGATAAAGAGGCTGATCTTGTAGTAGATGAGCATAATAAAAGGAACGAATAATAATGTAGCAAAAGAAAATGAGATTTACAATGAAAGAGAGATAAATCAAACTATGGTGTCATTCGGAGACCACAAAAATCTCAGATGAACCTATAATTTTGAGCACTAATGTACGTAGATATGAATATATATTATTGAGCAATGAATATTTATCATTAAGAGCTTAAGACTAAATATCATGTACTCAAACTATTTGCATTTTTTAAATTTTTTTGTGCTTCTTGTTGGAAACAAATCAGTTAGAATAATTAAGTAGTCGTACATTTGTAAAATAACTAGGAATATTTATTAAATGATATGACTGTAAATCTTTAATTAATTCTAAATTAATTCATTGAATCGGTGCTATTTATTTATTTATTATAGTTTAATTAGAAACAGGTGTTTTTAAAAAATAAATTATTTTATTATTTTATTTTTGTTTATTTAAAAATAATAGATAATAAACAATTTCGTGTATAAAAAAATTCCAACAAATATATTTAAATCTTTTTACAATAATTAATAAAAATAAAATATATATTAATATTTTCATCATCGACAAATTTATAGGTAAACTTTTAAAATATATCTCTTGAATTTTATTACCATGAATAAGATATGTATTAGGATTATTATATAAAAATTCTTCATTCATTTCATTACAACCTGTATGCCAACAATTTTGAATAAAATCTGAAAATTGAAATTTATGCCAAAATTTTTTTCCTTTATCTATATGTTTAAATAGATATAAAAATAAATCAAGATCATAACCACTTGATTGTTTCGAATCATATGGATATTCATATGAAACATATTGAAGAAATAGAATAAAACTTAATGATAAATGATACAATGCATTTCCATTTATATGAAGATAATTTTGTCCAAGTGATTGGAAACCACGATAAAGCGATCCGATCATCCACCATTGTGTTGAAATATACGATTCTCTATCATGACCATTAATTATTTCTTCAACAATTATATCCAACCAATATGACCGAATTGGTCGTGTATCTGGTTCCATAAGAAAAAAATGTGTATAACCATAATAACGTAATGAAGTACGGCTAAATTGTTCATTGATTAATAATTTTTTCCACATAATAGCACTACCAATTGGATATGAATTTTCATTTTCCGATAAGTCTGCAGCAAAAATTCGAATATTTTTAAAACATTTATTTTGATAATGAATTTGACGAGTTTTATTATCTAATATTGATGATATTTTTTCATTATGATATAATATTAAATCAATAGAATTTGATTGATTTCGACATGGTGAATAAATTTTTTCAAAATTTAATTGATCAATTAATTTATTAAATTGACTTTGAATAAATGGAATAACAATAGCAAGATAAAATCGTTTTCGAATGGAATCAATATAATTATATTTACCATTATTATAACGACTAAAAAGAGTTTCATTTATAGGAAAAAATTCATGTTTAACATTTATCATTGGAATGTTTTCTTTTTGTTTATATTTCGCTGAAATTATTTCAATATTTTGATATCTTTTCAATAATTTTCGTTGTCCAATAGTCAAACCTATATCACGTACAATTAGTTGACCATTATCAAGTGCATATCTATGTAAAGAACCAATTAGATTTTCTAGATCCTTAAATTCAAATGAATTACAACTTGTCTCATATTTGAATATATATGAATTAACTAATAGAGTTAGATTAATAATTAAAATATAATAATAGAGCATTTCAAAATAAAATTTATAGTCAAATCGATGTTGATTGAAGATACCTAAATAATATTTAAGGATATAAATTAGATCAAAGATGGGCGAGTCAGAGTCATGACTCGGACTCGAGTCATTCGTTCAAAAAAGCAAAAGTTGATTATTCAATATAAAAATCAATTTCAGAAGAAATTAATGGTTTTCTGCGAGAAGAAAATTTAACCAGTGATCTTATTTTCAGAGGAGTAAATTCATATCGATCTCTTAATAGCCTTGCTAGAAACATCATGTATGTTTCTGTTACATCAGTACTAGTTCAAAGTGCTTTTTTTGAAAGCGATCGTTTAATGAAATCGGATTGTTCTAAATTTTCACAAGCAAATATTTGCATTTAATATCTTTAAAGTACAATAAGACATTAATTTAAATATTAATAAATAATTGTTGCTTAACAACTTTAAGGCTTCTCCTTCCCCCTCAAAAAAAGTCAGTTTTCGTCAAAAATTCCGAAATTAAGATAAATGCATAGAAAGATAGCCTGAAGTTTGCTCTTTCAGAAACAATATAATTTTTAATTTAATCCTTCACTTTTAGCTAAAATTTTTGATGATTTTCGTTGAAAAATATGCATTTTTCCGATAAAACAGGAAATGTTTTCCGTTTTTTCGATCGCGCATCCGAAATTTCTTTGTCCAGCCTCGTTTGATATATTAAATTTTTGCTTGATTGAAAGAACATATCAAGGCGCAGTGCATAATCGAGCCCTTTTTTTTAAATTAAGCTTTGTTTTTATTATATGTACAGACACTTACATGATTAGACGTCCATTTCTTGAGAGTTTTTTGAGTCATTGAACTTGTGATTCCTTTTCATCGCTAAAAAAAATTAGGATTTAAACAAACGGGCTCGGTCACGTACCGCATCCTGACATGCTCTTTTAAATAAAAAACATTAAATATATAGAATGAGCCTGGACAGAGAAATTTGGGATGCCAAATCAGCTATTTTTGACCCTTGTTTGACGAATATCTCTGTCAAACATCATGATATCGAACTGAAAATGTTATCGTAGCCTCTCCACTATAGCTCCCGTCCCCTGCGAATACAAACCCACCTTTTTGCATTCCATTTTTTCACTACATAATACCCTATATTAAAAAAACAAAATATACCACAAGATGCAGCGTGAAAAGAATTACAATCTACGAAAGACAGTTTGTTTTATAGTTGCACTTTTTGTTTTCAAAATGGACAAAATTCGAAGGCACTAGTTTTTGACTTTTCGAAAAAAAGAAGTTTTTGGTACAATTAGCCGCACAAAATTTTGTCCATTTTGAAAACGAAAACTGCAACTATAAAATAAACTGTTCGTTGTAAATTGTAGAGCTTTTCACGCTGCATCTTGTGGTATATTTTGTTTTTTTAATACAGTGTATTATATAGTGAAAAAATGAAATGCAAAAAGGCGTTTTTTTTTGTCCGCGAGGGAGTATATCCTGAAAATTTCATGTAATTTGAACGCATCTGGGCTGAGATCGGTTTTTGAGGAGAGACCTTAAATCTAGGTTTTTGCTTACAAAAGGGATGTTTTTTTTCTGTATTATGTAACTCTATAAAAGGGAAGAGTTGATTTTACTGTTCTTTTTTTTTTTGATAAATCTATAGTAGTTGTGTCATTTTATTTTTGTCAAACTATTCTTTTTTTGTACATAAAAAAAGCTAGAAAAAATATTGTGCCATGCAAAACTTATTGTTATCGTTCTTTATAAAAATAAACAGGAAACGAAAAAATAGAAAAAATATCTTGACTGGATTGGACTCGACTCGAAAAATGACTTGACTCATCCATCTCTGATTTTCATCAGGTGACTCTCAAGATGAATGCTAGCACTATAGACACAGTAAAGTATGCAGACAGGATTTTTAGGTTCACCAATATTAATGCGCTCCACACTTCGGCGCATAGACTTCCATGCAGAGGCATTTTCGCGTGTAACATCACCATATCGACATTTACTTGAGGTTCTAGCCTGCGTTACAGGTGTAGGTGTTTCCTCTTTGACCGTATTCACACGTAATTTTACCCGGACCCACTTGGGTCATGATTGTATTCGAATCGGAAAATTTCCTGTTTACCAAGTTTCGGTACGAGTCCACTTACAGAGCTACTTCAACAGTTGCTGCTCTAAAAGTAACAGTCAATTATGTTCATATTCTCGTACAGTCATCGCCAAAATAGTCTGAGAAGCGTGGATAGCGTACTGATTGCTACATCTAAATAAGCGAAAACCTTGCCAGTGCAACCCCTTGCTGAGCGAAAGAGTAGAACTCACAAACTCTGACTTTTATACGTTTATGATATATTGTCAGAAATTTTCAAAATAATTTATTTTAAAAAAATGTCAAATAAATGAATAAATCAGAATTATAACAATTTTTATAGTTGATACATGGACTCTGAAGTTGTATCATTTTGAAAATGTTTGCATTTTTAATTACTTATCTAACAATTTGTTTGGTTCATTTAATATCGTTATATTGTAAAAACTTATTTGTATTATCAGATACATTTTCAATGTATAGCTTCTTTTCCTCTGGTGATAATATATCTGCGATAGATGCCATAGAAACCAGCAAATATAGTTTTACTGTTCGTTTCGTTGATTCAACTATCATATTAGCTTGCTATACACATGATGGAATTGTGTAATGATAGGCAGAATAAAAAAATCATTCTTTCTTGTTATCATATCCACACTGAATTTGAACAAAACATAATATAGACCAAAGTCGAATTGATGTATAAAAGAAAGTATCGATTGTTATATTTCTTAAAAAACTTTTGTTCTTCTTTCGGGTCGAAATATATGTCAGTTTCTCAATCTTTTTTTTTAAATAGTCAATCCATTGGTTTAGAAGTTTATTTGAAAACATGTATGTTATTTTATATTCTTGTTGAAAAGAAATGAAAAAAATGTATTTCTTTTCAAAACAATCGTGCTTTCTCTATATGTAAAGGCGACAGTCGTAAAGAAGAGAATAGAAATTGCACAACTATGACTCAATATCGAATTGCACAATGTGCTTTATGCTCAAAAAGTCAATGAAGAAATGAACAAAATTATACAACCGCCGAAGCAATATGGTAATATGGTCTTTCGAACATATGACTAATTTCCGTTGGTCCGACTGAGAGACTGTTCTCTGCATCAAACTCATAATTTGAAGAATGCGGGTTCGAATCCAAAATTTGTTCGAATATGTCACGAACAACAACCGCCAACGGTATAGGACTGTCTAATCAAAAAGACTTCCAATCATATGTGGACTATTCTTCCGCCGGCGGTATCTTTTTTTATAATTGCTGTCAAATTGTTTTTGAATATGTGTGATATTGTTTCTTCTTATGCAAATAGTCATGTTCCATCCAACCATGACGAAAAAAGAAAACTAAGTGTTGATGAAATTTCATAGTGTGGGCATATAACAAACTGTAAATATCTTAAAATGTAAATATCTCGGTCTGTGTACGCTATTGGCAGGTCATATTTTTAATTAGTTGGTTTGACAGTGTGAACATTCATTTGATCTGACTATGATCAATTTCCTTAGCTTATAGTACACGAACTTTCACTCTAAGCTATATAATGTTTGTGTTTTCTTTCTTTACTATGAAATACTTTTGGAAATAAAGTATGAGTCGATAAACAAGAAAAGTAAAGCATTTTGTGCAAGTATGTCAAACATGATAGCCCTTGGTTTGCAAGAAGTTACTTTTACTGATTAGTTTCCGATTTCGGAAAAAATTCTGATTTTTTTTCTGATTTTTAAGTTTTTCATCTAGTAATCCTGGTGAAAATATTAGAAGCGATTCTTTCCTTCTTCTTTTCTTAATTGTTCACAGAAAGAATAAACAAAAAGTGCATGTGTGATTCAGACGGAAGAAAAAGAAATAGATTTACTATCTAATTCAAAAATAAATAAACCATTCTCAAAAAAAGTAAAATTACAATGAGCAAATCTCCAAATAAAATGGGCAATTGCACATATGTCTCTCCCTTGGCTACGTGCCTGTGAACAATATTCCAGAAAAAGAGTTCTAAAAAACTTTTGACATACTATTAGAAAGAATGGAATTTTGTATAAATAATAATGGTGGCTATTTTGAACATTTAATAAAATAAAACTAAATATAGCCCTTGCTTTATATATTTTTATTTGATGTTATCAAAACTTTTGGTAAATCCTAAATATATTCAAACTCTGAACGAGGAATGTTCACTTATTCACTCTATTATAGACTTCATCTAAAAGACTGTTAGAATTATAGACGAAACATTTTGCTATGTATTCATGTAATAAATCTTTCGATATTGAGTATTTTATAAAAATTTAAATATCGTTCTACGAACTTGTGGTCAATTCTAAGTATTTCGTACAAGGCATAATATTCAGATCCGAAAACACAATCACATTGATGTTTTGCTCCACATGAGATAGATCGATTCGAACATTTCTTTGTCCCAGAGATATCCATGGCGGTGCTGACGCTGCCGCCGTGTCAGCGGCAGATTCTCAGCCGCGCAGGACATCTCTGCTTTGTTTAACTAATAGCCGAAGTTAAAAATCAATGAGCACACCTCCTCTGAATATAGACAACCGGTAGTTCAGATAAAAGTAGTAAAAATACTGAGAAATTAATATTGGGTTTATGATCAGAACGAAGAAGATGTAAGTTAAACAAAAAATATAGAAAAGTTATCAGTAGAAATTTAAATAGGATCTGTTTTCTATTTTAATCCTTTCTGCTTATTGTTAAAATATTGTTTGTCTAAAGAAAAAACAATTCATCATTATGAGTTCCATTGTTGGGCTATAGTAAGGTTAACAAAAAAATTTTATTTGAAATAATTGCGATACATCAAAGGAAAACAAACTGTATCAATAAAACAGAAAAATGATTTAAAAATCATGCACTTTATTGGCATCGACTGGATCCGGAATAAACAAAATTTTGTTGTTGCAAAAAAAAAAGAAAATTACAATTTGAATTGTTGTAATATTTATCAACAATTTTTTCTTTCAAATACATATACATGACTTAAATAATAAAATACATTTGACATACGATATATTACATATTCTATATTCATATATTTAATATATCAAATTGTTTGAAAATAAAGCACTAATCTTATATATTAGAAACAATAAATTATTGTTAATAACAATCCAGACAAAGAATATATTTACTAAAATGTTAAAATTGCTCTTGAAATTTTAATATCATTGAAATAAATTTTCTTGTTTCTGTCTTTATCAATATATATTATATATTTCTGCAACATTTCACATGTCAAAAAAATACATTATCGCAGCGAAGTTGTAAGATTAACAACTAACTGAATCAACATTAGATAAGTGTTGCTTTACACATTAATTCAAAAATAAAAATACTTTTTTTTTTCATATACACAATTAGAATCAATTATGTTTGTCAAGCATTTATATTACGCGCGTTTCGATATTTACTCGATAATATACATTTTTTCAAGTTCTTCAAAAATTATACTCATAAAGAGAGGAAGAGAATAAAAAGCAAACCCATGAAAAAATGCTCACTGACTTGGTTAATTAGTCATCCATGGAAATAGAGAAAGAAAAAGAAAAAAAGAAGGAAGAATGACAAGAAGTGCAATTTTTTTTCATATAAAAGAGTTTTCATTTTTTAACAAGAAGAATTTTATATCGATTTATCATAATGAATAATCATGTATTTCAAATCATTATTTTTGTATTTGTGAATTTTGCACAAATTCATAGCCATTCAACTTTTGAAAGTACATCATCTGATATCACTACGATTACATCGACATCGGATTCTAGTATCTCATCGATTATGATGCCTACAGGATTGACTTCATCTACTATCTCAAATTCAGATACAACTGTAACGAGTCCATCTTCATCATCATATTCAACGTCTGTAACAACAAGCACATCGATATCGACAGACTCTTATGGAACAAACAGTTCCACTTTCATCTCATCAACAACAATGATTTCTTCAATGGACATAACTTCAGTAACTACAAATACAGTGGCAGAATCTTTTCCTTCATCATCTATATCAGCTAGTTCTTCTATAATATCTGAAGTAACTAGTTCTTCTATAACATCTGAAGCTACTAGTTCTTCTATAATATCTGAAGCAACTGGTTCTTCTATAATATCTGAAGCTACTAGTTCTTCTATAACATCTGAAGCTGCTAGTTCTTCTATAACATCCGAAATAACTAGTTCTTCTACAACATCTGAAGCAATTACTTCTTCAATAGGTAATATATCAACAGTTTGTATAATTAATACATTTTTCTTTTTTCAAACTAGTCAATAGTATGTTTATTTCAATTGATTATCAATTAATTCATTGTTTATAATATTAGATACAGCAAATGTAACAACAACAACAACAACAACAACCATAAATTATGCAAAAGGTAATAAAAAAATACTATAAAATATATTACACACTTATTTACTTAGGTGAATCATCACCTGGAGTTGCAGCACAATTAGGTATGGGGTTGGGTATAACAATAATTGGTATTTTACTTATTGGTGAAATAATATATTTCTATCGAAAATATGGATTGAATGGATCAATGAGTCATTCAAGTTATGAATTACCTCACTTTCATAATCGACTATCAATCTGAATATATAATGACTTATAATGCGATAATTTTCTTGTGACCTATTCTTTTTTTCATTTAATATAAAAACAAAGATTAATGATTGTTTAAATATTCAGTTTTCATTTATTACCTATATAGTTTTAATTCATTGGAACAAATGTCTAATTCAATGTTTCGTGCTCTTATAAAACAAGAAATAGTTGTACTAGTTATTTTCGAAATAATCATTTATATAGGTGATTTTATAGGTAATCTTTTATCATTAACAATTTTTATTCGTATTGACATATGTCGAGTTTCAACTGGATTACTTTTTTTGTTTTATTATTACCTATATCAAATAGTATTCCATTATTAATATTAATTGTTGAGTTTATTGATATTACTTATAATGGTAAACAGTATCATATATTCATACAGTATAAAAAAAAACAAAGAATTACAGATATACAGGCGATAGAAATTTTCAACTTGATGAATATTATGAAGAATTTACATAAAAATAGACGAATTAACTACCTTGCTAATCTATTAGAATCAACAAAGTTTTTATGACAAGATATCAGGCTGACGAAGGGGTGTTTTCAGCTGATCAATCGCTTTTGAGTTCGGACTCTGTGCATAAGGTAGAATCTAATGAGATATGAGAAATCTTAAAAGGGTCAGTGTCCTTAGATCTTCTGTTCAGAGTTAAAGACATTTTACTAAAATTTTAGCTTTGACCATGGTAAATACTAATAAATCGAATGATAGTATTTCGATTTGAAATTTCCTCCATAGACAAAACTATTTGTTAATAGAATGTCCTGAAAATTTCAGCTCGAAAGAACATTTCCTCCTCGAAATATGAAACTTCCGAAAGTCATTCATATTCTACGAAAGTTTCTACAGTTTTCTGTTTTTTTTGGACTTTAATATCTTGAGAAGGAAATATTCTTTTGAGTTGAAATTTTCAGGACATTCTATTGGTAAATAGACCTGTCTGTGAATAAGATCTCAGGACAAGATTCCGTCATTCAATTTGTTGGTATTTACAATGTCCGAAGCTGAAATTCCGTAAAAACCTACCACTCTGAACAGAAGACTTAAAGACACTTATTATTTTGAGATTTTTCATATTTCATTGGACTATACCTTATGCACTGAGTCCGAACTTAAAAGCGATGGATCAGATAAAAATATTCTCTCATGAATATTTTATCGATATTTCTCCAAGATCTTATGGACACGACAACAAATCAAACTTAAAGTCTGAAGCAGACTTTTATGAAGTGTCCAAGTATTATGCTTTATAAACAATTAATTGATCATATATGTACATCAATGCTTCTTTGGAGTAGTCGTTATTTTAGAATTGGTTTTTATATTTATTGTTTAAAATCACGTTATTTTCGTTCGAAATTTATTTTAACAATACATGAGTGTTTAAGAAAGAAAGATACAGTTCATATTCGATGAAGTATAATATCATAATATCTGCCAAATTAAATATAATTAAGTCAATGGCAGATTTTGAAATAGAGTTGTTAAAGATAGTTATCTTCTTGTGTATATATTTGAAAGAATTCGTTTCTTTGTTTTTTTAATAAAAGAAAAACAATTTTTATCTATTATGTAGATACAGCATTCATATAATTCTATGACAAAAAACAACAATAGATGATTTGATTTATTTATTTGCAAACATAAAATTTATCACAATTAGTATAACACCGATAAGAACAAAAATAAATCATATTAATAGATAAAATATTAAATACCTTAATCTTTGCTAATTTAATGAACAGATGAATAGTGACAGAATCAGGGAATGGCCTGGAGAGGGCTCAGTCCTTCTCTGCACATCGAGAAAATTTTTCTCTGTAGTATTGTTTTGCGTTGTATATTATCATTCGATGCAGTTCTGAATATACTATTTTTTGTTGATTAAATATTTTTCGAACATCAGAAAAACTTAGGTTTTTTTTTGGAAATCTACTGTTCAGTCTAGGAATGTTTGCGTTAGACAGTAGATAGAAAAGCATTCTGATAAAATCTGAAGGTTGGATTGTTCATTTTACGGAACTAATCGTTTGAACGACACTGTAGAAAAAATATATATTATTTTTTTTTCTCAAAAGTTAAACGTGCAAATTAAAAAAAATATTTTTTACCATTGTATAAAATTCAGCTTCGAAATTGAGAAAATATATTTGATTTGTCTGTCGAACAGTTAAATTTTGTTAGATATCAATTTTCTCGGTGGCATCATAATTTTCAGACAAATTTTTGGCCATTGGGTTTTTTAGTTTCTTTGAGAATTATACTATATTTCAAAGTATATGTTTGTGTATTTAAATATTGGAAAAGTGTGGCTTTCATTTTAGGGGTGTAAGTGTGGAAAGAAAAATAACACCCACATTCACACCTTTCTCAATTAATTTTTTTTTCTTCATCAAATGAGCTAAGTTAGTTATATTCATTTTTTGCTACCTGATATTAATAAAACATGTATGATCAGCTTATATTCTTTACAAATACTTTCCAATGAAATGGATTTTTTATGATTTATGAAGAGAAAAAAAAGTCAAATCTTGATATGAACTCTGTTAACTATTAAAAATTATTTATTTTTTATTTAATAAAAACAAAATATTTTTACAAGAATTAATAATATAGATCATGCACTTATTTCAATTCGAAATAGATATTATCAGAAACATGTTTAATCGTATAATTAAATAGAAGTTTTTCAAAATGAATCATTCTTTCATTTTAACTCTAATCTGTTGTTGATAAATGAAAACATAGCAAATAAAAATGATCATTACAATCATCTATTATTTTCTGCTAATAAATATACTGCTTCGAATAATAGATGTGGTTTAAGAGAGAACCCAATCCCAAACCTGCACTCTTTCGTTATTTACATTCAATACTTCAATAATTTCTGATTCTCGCACTTTATCTTTATGTAACCTCTTCGTCATTCTTTTTTCGACTAGTCTCTTATATGAAATTCTTTTAACATTAACACAATACTTTAAATCGAAGATGAAGGTGAGAAAACTCGTGTCTCATTAAAATTCTTCAGTGTGGAAATGTTCAAACGCAACTGTGAGTAAATAGAGAATTGAACTATTGAATAAACAACTAGACATGTACTAATGCAAGACTTTACAAGCTGCTGTTAAACCATAGGAAGAACAGCTTGAAACAAGAGATTACATGATTCAACTTATACAAGGTATGAAGAAAACTATTGAGTCTATTTTTTATGATTACTCAAATAGCATCGATAATTTTTTAAATACTTTTCCGCTAGTGTTTCGAATTCCTGGATAGTCGAAGGTTTTAATTGTTTCAGATGAGAATATATTCTTTTTTAGTGATAAAATATCGAATTGAAACAATGACTCAAAGTCATGATGAGCGTATCTTATTATTAATTCGACATCAACATTTATACATTCTACATTTTGTTGAATTCAAATTTCTGTAGAAATATTTTAGCGAATAACATATTTGCCACACGAAATTCGAGAAGATTAGCTTTTACGTCTTCTAGTCTTAGTTTACGTCATTTAGTAGACAGTAAAGACTGCGACTTTTGAAACATTCATTACAGCATGTTGCATTATTTGTCTTTCTCCATAATAAAGATAAGAAAAAGTGAATAGGTTTCTTGATGATATGTATCATAGAAAGTTGTAAAAACAATTCAATACATTCATTCCACAAAATTTTATTGGAGTATTTCTTTCTTTGATGTGTCTCTACTTTTGATAGGAAGAAAATGCAATGGATGCAAGTAAAGTTTATGGTTTATTTGCAAAATATTTTTATCAACTAGATATAGAGAAAGAGAACTGATAAACTCAACAGTGGTCAAAAAGAAAAAAGTCCAAAGTACTGAAAAACATTTTATAAAACTAAAAATACAAACTATGCATCCATGAAGTACTACATTGAAAGATGATGCAGAAAGATGCCATTGTGACACAATCAATATCGATTTGTGGGATACAGGAGTATTACTAAAAGAAAGATACATGTACACAAATACAGACCCATTCAAACTCTAATTATAGGTTATCATGATCAACTAAATCTCTCTATTTATTGACATAATCTTCAAACATGAGATAAAATCAATTTTATTAAGACAGAATGAAAGCATGTAAAGAATATTATATATCGTTGTTCTTTTCATACATCGCAGACGAAATAGTGTGTGAATTTGTGAATGGATGTTGATGAAATCATGGATATATGAATATTTGAGTTGGTATATAGTTTGTAGGTTAATTACTGTACATATCGATCACTCTAAGGTTTCTCAGTTGTTAGTCTGTGTCTTATTTTTATCGCGACTGACACTTACCCACATCCACACGCGGTGTACCTCTTTACAACAATATTCATTTACGCATAGATGATCCAACTGATTATCTTTGGCATAGGAAGCACTCGCCGACGACTAACGTAGCAGTAAAACATATTAGTCTGATAAATACTATAATAATTTCACTGATGAATTGTGACAAACTATCAATAAAAACATGAATCATAACAATCACATTGTATGCTGTCTCTTCCGTTAATCGACAGACTAATTGACGTACATACCATGACAAATGTAGTTCCTAACAGCACATAAAACACTATTTTTCTTCGTTTCCGAATATCGTAAGATTCCTCTGCTAAATTACTTGTAGGATATTCCATTTTAGATAGGAAACAATCTACAAAAATTGTAAGTTGCATGAAACAAGGTTCAAAAGTGAATAATGGTAACTTTTCCCTAGGACATTTTATTGAAATCAAGTAATTGTCAGTGCAACAGATTGATGTGACGTGGATGCGGGAGTGGGTATGAGTGTGGGTGTGAGTGAGTGTAGGGT
>CAJNOL010001575.1:0-25120 GCA_905250125.1 Rotaria sordida | reverse complement strand
TTTTTTTATAACAGCAATAGCTTATATTAAAATCGTGAACAAATATTTTGTTTTTGTTTTTGTCTTTTCTTAAAGAATTTATTAAAAATTTATAAAATGATACTGTTTGATGATTAAGTTGCAATGACTTTGCTTATGTCTTAAGTCAACTGTGAAAAAATGTCGTATGCAATGCTCTCTACGTTACATACAAGTCTTTCAGGTGAATAAATAAAATATTACATCATTTATTGACTGAATCTAATTTCGTAGAATATAACGTCGTTTTGACAAGTCAGTGTCTTTTTTGGGGTGTGGGTGTAAATCTTCTGCTTGAATGAATCGTCTGTCCACATCCACACCTACCTAGTAAACATTCGCGTGACAACTGCTGTAAGCGACATGTATTCGAGACTAGTTTTTGGAACGGTGTCAAACTGTAAAGAGACAAGCTCTTAGCATACAACAAGTTTTGTTTTCATGGATACTATTGACAAAAGGTACCACTAAACACTAGTGGCATGCTAAAATTAGGACGTCCTTGAAAAATAGTAAAACAAAGGAAAAGTCCCCATGTGGAAACATCGGAGGAAGGTTATATAAGAGCTTGCAAGCTTTTTATTCTAATTGATTTTGGAGGTGTGCAGGTTCGAATCATGATTTTCGTTTCATTCATACTCATGCCATACACATACACATACGCACACCCCACATCTACATCCAACCAATTAAGTAAATGTTCTTTTTTGAAAAAATCTTCAATGTCAATGATTCATACAATACACTTCACAGGCCAGAAAACTTTCGAAAATCTGCATATACTCGATCATAATTTCTATCTTTGTTAGGTACACATTTTAAATCGAACTGTCCATCATTTTGACCAATAAACAATCGTGCGAAACACATCTGTTTACTTTGCCAATCAAACGCTCGTAAACGGTATGCCTGCACCAGAAATTTGATGATCGGACTTGCTTTTGTAAGGCGTCTTTGCATGTTCTCTATCAGATCTCTGATTTTCTCTTCTGTGATCGAAGTATCCAGATGAAACACTACTTCGTCGCTGACTAAAGCCACACACCTCACATTTACTTCTATTTCATCCAAATATGGCAAGAGAATCGTTCGGTAGATTGTTGCTGTAAAATGCGTCCACAATGCTTCTAACTTGTAATATTCGGGCAATTCGCCTAAGCATCTCATTCGTAATGTTTTGCTTTGTATGAGCATAGGTCTTGGTCCTACAAAGAAGGATAAAAAATCAGACCATGTCGGATAGGTGTGAGCATCAATCACATGCATGTGTTGAAGTGAGGCGAAGTTTGCGGATTTCATATCAACGCTGAGAAACACTTGACCGTCATTCTTTATTGTGTATACCTGATTTTCGATTTTAGTTACGGGTGACCTTAGTGCTGACTCTTGAATAAATTCCTGATATGCGGGAGTTGTCGAAATTAATTCAAATATAAATCGACGTAAACATTGTTCAAATCGTTGAAGAAATGCTAAACCATACCATTCATATAATTGATTGAACTCTTGCCATTCGATTGAATTTTCAGTATTCACTTGTTGTGGACTTAAAAAGCGACTCGTAAAATCGCCAAACAACTTTTCTTTGTCTCTATGACGTTCTTTTCCCTGTTTCACATCTGATGCGTTGATTTTAGACAGTTTCACCGTCGATTTGCGTTTGTCTCGTTTTTTTTCTTTAGCCACTGCAGTTTCTCTGTCCATGTCTTCATACATGATTTGGTATTTGATGGCCAATATAGTCAAGATTACTCGATCGAAAGGAAGAGTGTTCGGTAAATTCAACTCATCATCGGATTGATTTAGCCATGTCTGCACTTGACTTTCCCATTGTTGCCATTTACGATAACATTGATTGTCCATTGTCTGGAAGTATCTATATGTATTTGAGAAAGAAAATACTGGCTATGTTTCGATCATATTTATCTTCAACCTCAAATTTATCTTTTCTCAGAAACTGATGATTTCATATGCGTAAACCAAATGAAAAAAAAACAGTATATTTTTTCAAGCTGAAGAGGAAAACCTTGAAATGAAAGTCAACTAAAAGGTGACTATTCTTCTCAATAAAAGAGAGCATTTCAAGTAATAACATCTGTGCACTGAAATGAATGGACGTTTAGTTAGAGCGCATTATCATTTATTAAACGATGACCTGTGTTCTGTTTTCTAGTTTGATTTTCGTATTCTTAAGCAACCAAGACTTTGGTAGCGAGCTCAAGAGTACATATAGATTGAAAAATTTTGTCGCTATGGCATTCAATGATTGACAGAGCTATCCTATTCTCAATTCTCCTTCGTATCAGCCCTAAACACAATTGTATTATACGTCATCAACTAGAGATATTTGTGCTCCGTTCCTAACAAAGCGAGAATTGCTTTTACAGCATATTTTTATACATTTTCGAAAACAATAAAACGATCATAACCCACGTGTACTGCCTTTTTCAAAAAATCCTCATGAGTTCCGAGTTTTTGAAAATCTAAAGTATGAAAACCTCTGAGTATCCTATTTATGAGAATTCGAAATCATGTAGGTCTTTTCGTTCGTTGAAATCCAGTATACATACTGTCCTGTTTTCATAAACTTCCTAGACGAGAATCTAAGAATATATATATTTATGAAGATCATACTTATCAATCGCCAGTTAAATTTATCAGTTCTATCCAATCCCAAGTCAGTTTGTTGTTCTCTCGATTGATGAGAGAGTTATATAAAACAAAGTGATTTTGTATACTTATTTGTATGTTTTTATGAACTTGCTGAGTCACGTTAACGAAAATTAAGAGAATTGTGACTTTTTATAAAAGCGAAAGCATAATAATTCGGATTTGGATAAGCCAAATCCGCAAGCGATGTGTCAAAATCTTAAATTTAATTTTTTCAAAAATATTTCACACAAAGGAAATTTATTTTGAGATGAAAAGAAACCGACTACGGATGCACATTTGCCCATCCTGATTAACCTTGCTCCAAATTCACTAGTCAAAGTTACATCGAAATCCAGTCAAATCTAATGTATAGATTTCTCAGGATATGGGTTTAGTGCACCACACTAGCTTATACTAGATTTCAAGACCTAAGAAACTGGGAGTGCACATAAAATCTTAGATTCCGAATTTCTGAGAACTGAATCTGAAATCGACATCTTTAGCTATCGCTGTAAAAGTCGACAACAGATTCTTGTATAGTTCTGTACTTTTCGATGGATTTTGATGAAGCAGCACACTTAATAAATATTATATCATGGTTTCGACAGTCATTTAGTTTCACAGAAGGCTAAACCAAATATCAAAGAGCAAAATGCTGCGCAAGAAAATGGTTAGTAGCAGGTACAAATTTCTACTCACCTCTTTCTAATTTATTATGGTATCGGGCAACTCTAGCCACGTTAATATATACAAGTAAAATCTTACTCAATTTTCGATCACTTGACTCATGTTTCTTATGCAACAGTATGACACTAACAACGATTTTACATTTCTTCGAACGTTAACAGACGCGCACTCTTTTTTTTCTTTTCTTCCGACGTATCGAGTATGCGTTAACATGTGCTGTTGTTGACTCTCTTTTTAAACTCTGCAATTCATGAGGTAAAATTGTCAGTTTCATGACGATTCACAATGTTTTATGCAATAATAAGACATTTTCCTAGATATTACAGTGCAATTTATAAATGATCCACCACTTTAACGTCCACATCCCAAATTAAAAAATCAAAAATGAATAAATATGGAAACAATTATGATACTTTAGTCATACAACTTAAAATCAATATTAACAATTAAACATTTTTAAAAGTGATTACATTACACAAATGTTTTAATTTAATCATATAAATCTTTGTTCGACAATCATAATGAAGAAAAGACAGGGGCGCATGAAAAGCCAAATCGACCCACTAGGGCTTTTCTTGGCTAACTTCATTGAATCATACATCAATTGGAAGTACAATTTGAAACCCACATTTCACCACTATTTTCATAGGATTTTGGTCGAAATTTTAAAGTTAAAAGCTATTAACAAAATAATTTATTGTTGATCATAAATCTGATAATCGATTCTGTCAGAGGCAATTCAGTTTTAGCGTAAATATATAAGAAATAATAGTTGTAAAAAGAAGTATTTGATAGCTTTTTGATAGGTGTCCAAGACTATGAAAAATAGAGGGTGTGGGTATGGGTGTATCTAGTCTTCATAGACTCACACCCACACCCACTCACACTCTTATATAGGAGTCGGTGTAAAACGAATATTTCGAGAATGTTAATAGCTAGCGGCCTGGGATTTTCATTATTTGGAGGGAACGGACGTAGGACGTGTTTTTTATACGACACTATACAAGGTGAAATCGTTACCAAACCTATTATTTTTTTGGAAATCTTTCCGAAAAAAATATAATCATACAATATAGCCTTAGTGGAATTTTGATTGTGACATGCATGTTAGACAGAGGGCCTCTGACCTACAATCGCCAATTTTGGAAAAAATAGGACTCCTGATAGAATTAAGTTTTTCTAAAATATAGGATCTTTTTACACATTAATTTCATTGAAATGTTCGGTTCTGATTACTTTCTCTTTTGAGATTAATCCCCGATGTGGTTACCATGAAGTGTTGGATGTTAATAAGTATGCATATTTCATTTCTTTCTGTTAAAATAAAGAGTAAATTCAACTATTATCAACACGTTCAATTATAATACGTTTATTTATTTTATTTGGGAGAACGGCAAAAAACAAAATGCTCAAAATGACAAACTCTGCAGCCACAATATCCGAGTTTTTCTCCAGTCTTTCATGAACAAATCATGAAAGAACAACGAGCGCACAGTCTGATAGTGTAAATATTGGCAAAATCTGTGATTTCTACTTTACTATCAAGATTTTCGAAAGAAAAAAATTTCGTAAATCTATCGGAACTCCACGAGGATTTCAAAAGCGAGAGTCGTCTTGAGATATAAGTAATAAATAAACAAAATAGATCGTAAACTTCAAAAAGATAAACAAAATTAAAAAAAGCAAGAACTATTTTCATAATTATATCTAACTAACAACGTTGAAAAAGTTTGACCTTACAATGAATGTATGTATTGCTCGAAGACTGGATTGAGCACAAAGTTCACAGCTTTCTGAACATTTCTCCATTTTTTCGGTATAAGATAGGTATTATAGGAAAATTGATCGAAATTGAGGACAAAATAGGAGATTTTCTAAAAAGAGAAACAGGTCGAATCGCATTCCAGATAGAGAGACTTCAAATCTATAGTTCAAGATACAATACAAATAGT
The DNA here is from genome assembly GCA_905250125.1 of Rotaria sordida. Lineage (NCBI taxonomy): Eukaryota > Metazoa > Rotifera > Eurotatoria > Philodinida > Philodinidae > Rotaria > Rotaria sordida. The sequence continues at coordinate 19,811 of CAJNOL010001575.1, read as the reverse complement.
TATCTTCTCACATCATATCTTGAACTATAGATATGAAGTTTCTCTATCTAAAATGCATGTCAGAATCAAAATTTCTCTGAGGCTACATTGCATTATTATACATTTTTTTCAGAATGATTTCCAAAAATAATTAGCTTGACAATAATTTCACCTTGTATAATATTATATTAACACACGTTATAACTCGACTTCTTTCGATTTGTGAAAAATGTAGGTCGCTAGCTGCTGCCATTCTCGAAATATTTCTCTTACACTACCCCTACTTAATTCTAGCGCTGACAATACTTGCTATCACATATATTTTAATGAACATTCTTTTCTCTTTCTCTTTTTAGACTCCATGCCCTTTTAATACTTTACTTATTCCTCTATATCAAACTCGTACGCATTAACTTACTTGTCGACAATTTTTTATAAAATATCAATCATTTGATATGTCTTATCTCTCCTAATCACTATATACATTTCAATTGAATAGAGGAGTATTCGCTATTTTTCATAATTCAAATGCTTTTCTTTTTGTGTTCTTGTAGTATATGCTTTTATTTGCAACTATCATCTCTTTATAAGACAAAAAAAACGTCAATTCCATTCAAGTAAACCAACTTTACGTGCTGATGTTAATCGATAAATATTGGGAATAGGTACACCGTAATGTTCCTCATCGTCATAGCATGAGAACACTAGAAACAAAATAGACAGATGAATGAAAGAATGTAGGTTGATTTATTTATTTTAACTGACCAAGTTTAGGAAGATGATCGTCGTCCGAAGCGATGGCAAGTTTGATTATGTCCGACCAATTAGGCAAATCACTATTGTTGTTGTCATCTGAATCTGAATTGAAAGACAAATGTAAAAACATAAATAGACAAAAAAAATTTATATCTGTCTTACGTATATTGAATAATGGCATTTGTCCATTTCTCAACGTAATATCGGGCATATCTTCAATAATATAGACGGCCAATATAGTTAATACATGTGCGTAGAGTATTGATCGTAGTAATGTTGGATTGATCTCATCTTTGAGATAGCGAAGAACTTCTCTAAGTGCCCATGAACTAGTCACACCATGAAGAAGGAAAAAATTGTCAGGCTCAGATATTGTACCATCATAGGCAAGTAGGCAAGCTACTGAGAGAGCATGAGATAAATCCATCAACTGATTATCACGAACACGTTCGATAGTTGTTATACGACGAGCATATGTTTGTAGTTTCTCTTGCATCTCTGGATGTGAATGAAGCACACTCATATGACGTGAAAAATAACCGTATAAACTTTTTCCACCACTTTCTTCAGTTACACGCAAAGCTAAATCAACAGCATCCTTTTGTACAAATTTAAGTAGTTGAACAAGTTCATTGCATCCAATATATGGATCTATAGACGATTCATTGTCTTCGATTATCTTTCAAAGAAAAATAATAATAATAATAATAATAATACGTTTGATCTTTCTGCTGATCATTTACTTACTTGATGTTTATTAGCATTCATATGTCCAAGTGTTTTGTATGAAAAGACCATAAGAGCCAGTGCATCAGCAATTGATTGTTTCGATGGAGATCGTAAAGCATAGCCAAGATGAATAATACCATGAGTGGCGATTGCACTCATACCATCGATCAATTGAGGTAAATATTCGACAAGTAAAGCTTTTTTATCTCCATTGAAACGATCATCTAATTCTTTATCGAAAAATTCAGCTAATTCGATAAATCGTATTTGTTTACCCATTAAAGTTTGCCATGTATCATGGGTGATCGGTTCATGAGATGGATCTTTTGTATGAGCCGGTTCCAACTTTTCGCCTAATATATCAGCAATTTCTCGTAGACGATTATCCGATGCTCCAAGTTGATGCTGAGCGACAAGAACATGAAGCATATGACTGATTTTGACGCCTTCATACTTAATATGATATCGATAACGACCTGTTGCTTCGATTACTTCACGCAAAGTTTCATCGTTTGTATTAGCTATCGATGTTGTCGACATTTTGTAATAATTGTTTATTGTAATGTTATCTTACACTCTTATTTATAAGATGTTTTTGTTTTGTACAGAACGAGAGAAAATATGGTGTGATAATGTGCTATCAGTACTTCGTTCGTCATGAGACGATGATGGTGCAATTCTAATTGATTCATGTACGACAAACCTTTGGTCAATTTTTTTGCATTATCATCGTGATTATGGACAAAAGATGGGTTCCGTATGTGCGACGATAAACTAAATCATTTCGAAACATTTAATTGGCATAAAATCTAAAGTAAATGATCGCGTTTTTTCCCCTCTCCGATATAGAAAAAAACAGGACAAAGATTTTTGTTTTTCTCTTGACACGTGTCCACATACAGACACAAGGAAAAGTAAATACAATGAATACGATGAGTAGATAGAAAAGAAAGAATGACATCATCTCATGCAGTAACGTTTGTTATTTACTTAATCCTATTGGCTAACGTCGGTAATACTCGAAGGTATTCTTTTTTTGACGGCATGATAATGCTTTCTTCTTTTACTTTGACTCATATCAACCACCATAAATATAAATGACAGTGAATAAATCTAATACAATAATCATCAAATAAATTTTCTAATTTAATTAACATATTTAATTCTGATAAATATCTTTTAGATATTTCTGATATACATAAAAAGAATAAATGACGTAATCTATTATTTATATTTTTGTAAATAAAAATCGTATAATTCCTGCAATTTCTTTTTTAATCACTCCAGTTTTAAGATATTCTAATTGAGGAAATAAATCAACAAACAATTGCATTTGTTCGAATTCACACCAAAGAAGTTCTAAATATTTAATTTTATTTGTATTTGATACATATATACATAGAAAAGTTTCATTTTGTTTGATTAATTCCAACGGGGGTGTGGGTAGATGTGTGAGAAGAGGATCTACTAACACGCGCATACCCTCTATATTCTACTGCACTGCATCTTAGTGTCGTTTGCCTCACAATGTGAAGATATTTATTATAGTCCATCTAGCCTGGTTTTTTGACCTTGTGTTTTTTTAACAACAATATATTATATATGTGTGAAACAATAGTTCACCAAACACAACCTGTTTTCACTATTGTTATATCAAATGTTATTCTTTTGATACCTGTTTTATGACTAAAGTATCACATTCAACAACAGATGAACTGGTTACAGTATCGAAAGATGATAGTGCAAGTCTTATCAATCTCATGTGTTTATCTGAGTTTACTGTTTCCTAACACCATCATAGCACTGGTTCAGCTTGATGGCGTACCATCGTATTTTGGAGCGTAGTATACATGGATTTCTAGGTTCTTCAGTTATGGTGTTGTACTTCTCTTCCTGATAGTCTTTATTGAATCATTAAAAGTAATATGTTTATCAAGTTGAATTCTTTATTTTCAAAAGTCAAGGAAAAACTCGATTAGCTTCTTTTATTTATTATATATGAATCTTAAATTCTGTTCTTGAACAACGGACCAAAAAAGTATCTACTAATTTTATTACAAACGAGAACGATTAGGATATTGTGTGTAAACTAGTAACATATCGAGAAAAACACACAACTCATCGCAAGACAATATCATTGTATCACTAAAAACCATTGTTAATGTTTCAACCTCTCTTTGCAATAGAAGAGTCTGGATTCCTTTTTATACGGAAATGAACCAAGTTGTAAAAGGGACTTCTAGTGTGAGCAATCTATCAAATGTTGAAAATCAGACATATTTTTCTATGTAGATATCCTATTTAAAGTTCAATTCTTTCGGGGATTGAATCAAATAATGAAGAGAGCTGGGTGTGGGTGTGAATGGGTGGATGTGGCTTGTAGAGTGTGGATGTATGGATGAGTGTGGGGTATGGATCTGAAGTGTGGGTGGGTGGGTGTGGATATCTTCTTCACCAATACTGACAGCCACAACCATACCCACACTGAAACCTAACCACACTCACTGGTAGAATTAATTCGGGAATCAGAAGAATTCAGATTTGATCGAATTCCGGAATTCCCGAAATCGATGAAATTGACACCTGAGACGGATCTGAGTCCCGAAATGTGCAACATTGTGGAATAGGATGACTGCTCACTATGTCATGTTTTCGATTGAATTAATTTTAACTCGTAAATTGATTCATGAAGAGCAGACAAATATTCTTAGAAAAATCTAGAACGTGAATGTTATACTTATTCGATTATCTTTAAAATATGACATTTATATATGAAAATTCTCTTCGTCGACGAGACTATTTTTGAAAAGTATTTGAAAAAATTATTGTATAATTAGCATTCAGCAGATAAGGTGACTAGTAGTAGCTTTCGACGTTATAATTTCGATGAAACTTCGAACTGTGGCAACTGTTTGTTTTATTACTGCTTCGAGATGTTTGAAACCTAGGTAAACCATGTGCTACTGTTCAAATAAAATAAATCAAACATTGCTGATATTTTACAAAAGATTAATTTGCTGATTGTTTTTATCAAATAAAAAACTTTCAACTTCTTCCAATGCTCCTTTCAAATAAAGTTATAAAACGATGTTTTTTTTTTCATTTTTCTTAGAGAATTCATAGCACTAAATAACGTTTACCTGACATTAATATAGTTTCATAAAATAAACAGTCTCACTGTCTGCATCTCATTGCAAATATAGTGAATATTTACTCAATAGACGACGAAGGTAAAACATAAAAACAAAAACAGAGAAAATGAGACGATAGCAACCAGTGAGATAAAAACAAGCAGACATGTAATCAAAGCGACGTTTCGTCAAATATTTTCTGTCAACCGAAAGAAAAAAAATTACATTTATGACTCACTCCGAAAGAAATTTCTCTTTTCTGTCGATAACAAAAACTAAAATAGCAAAAAAGGTAATATGTCTTCAATTAACGAAAAAGCTGTACGAGTGACACTAGGAAGTACTTTTGATCTGCTGACAACCGAAAAATCGACTTCCTCGTCTAATAAAATAGCATATTCAACACAAAATAATAATCAAGGAGAATTAATCGATAATATGACTTCCTTAAAACATGGGCAATTATGTGCATCTGATAATTTTATTCTCATATGGTTAGATTCTCGCATAAATGAATATGACAATCAATATAATAATTTAATTATTCAATTTCGACATATGATTAAGTCCGCCGAACTGTTTACTAATGTTGATCAATGTATCGAATTTATGAGAAATATTAAAGATGATCGAATATTGTTTATTTTATCACAGAATATCGATATGACTGTCGTATCTCTTATTAATGATTTGTCACAAGTCGATTCAATATACATTTTTTGGAATGAAGAAATCAAATTTGAACAAAGTTTATTAGAATACAAAAAAGTACGAGGCGTATTTTCTGACATCATGATGATATTTAATCAACTTCAACGAAAGTTTCAACAATATGAACAAGATCTTATATCAATGAATATATTCTCGTCTGATTCTACTCTTGATTTAGATGAACTTGATCAATCATTTATATATTCATTACTATTAAAAGAGATTCTTCTTGAAATGAATTACAATGAAAAAGCAACAACGCACTTTTTCAAATTGTACCACGATCAGTATCTAAGCGACGAAGTTGATTTAAGTAGAAACGATGAAATAGAAAAATTTTATAATCAATATTCATCTATTGGATTGTATAATAAGATGCCGTCGATTTATTCTCTACTCAACAGAATATTAAGAACACAAGATGTAACTAGTACCATTAAAATGGGATCTTATTTGAAAGATCTTCATCAACACATCAAACAAGTTTACTCGACAGTAAATAAAGCCGAAAAATTAGTTGTCTATCGAGGACAAAAGCTTTCAAATGATAACTTTGAAAAAATGAAAAAAACTATAGGAAGTCTTTTGTTATTCAACAATTTTTTGTCCACAACTGTTAATCGAGAAGTGGCATTAGAATTTATCAATGATGCTCGTAACGATCCACATGTGGTAGGAATTCTGTTTGAGATGGAAATCGAACCATCACTGTCGAAAATTCCATTTGCACCATTAAAAATGGTCAATGATTGTTCGACCTGTGACGATGAAATTCTCTTTTCAATACATAGCTTCTTTCATATAAGCGAAATTACAGAAATTGACAATGGTTTATGGAATGTGAAGATGATTATGACGAATGATATCAATCCTCAACTCGAACGTCTTATAACTTGTCTGCGTGAAGCAATACAAGATTCTAATGAGTTGAATCGTCTACGAAACTTATTAGTTAAGATGGAACACTTCGATCAAATCGAAGAGATTTACGACACACTATTCCAAATATTATCCAGCGACTATTTAAAGGAATTTGAATATATTTCCAATCAAATCGGAAATATTCTTATTGAAAAAGGGCAACTAGAAAAAGCATTATCATTTTTAAAAAAAACGCTCGAAGTTAGATGCAAATTTTTATCATCAAACCATCCAGATTTAGTTACCACTTACACTAATATTGGCTTAATGTATAACAAAATGGAAAACTATTTACAAGCACTCTTATTTTATGAAAAGGCACTCGAAATACAACAAACAATTCTTCCACCTAATTATTCAGACTTGATTATTACATACAACAACATTGCCTTGATATGTAATAGTATGGGAGATTATTCAAAAGAGCTTTCTTGTTACGAAAACATACTTCAAATTCAGCTAAAATCTCTATCAACAAGCGATCCAACATTGATTAATACGTATAATAATTTAGCTCGAGTGTATAGTTCAACGAAAGATTATTTACATGCTATTGCATTTTATAAAAAAACTCTTAAAATTCAGCAAGCAATTCTTCCAGTCAATGATCCATTAATAGCGATCACATACAATAATATCGGACGAGCACATGCTGATAGAGAATACTACTCATATGCACGTGATAGTTACCAAGAAGCACTTAAAATTCAAGAAAATATTCTAGATCCAAATGATCCTTTATTGGCTGAGACATATAATAATGTCGGAGAAATGTATCGATTAACAGGAAATTGCTTAGATGCATTGCAATACTTTGAAAAAGCGCTACAAATTCAGGAAAAAATACTTGACTCAAATCATCCATCATTAGTTACGACGAAAAATAATATAGATCAAGTACGTAACTCTATGAAGGACATTGGAAAATTACTGTCATACTGTGAGACAATCTTTAAACTAAAATCAAAGTCATTTCTGTCAAATGATACATCTTTCCATATGAGAGATGACAATATGCCAACAACATCGGAAGGATTTCATCAATACGAAGAGACTACTCTAGAATCATCACAAACCCTTAATACTATTACTCATAATATTGAATCTAATCATTCGCAAGCAGGCGAATATCAAGAATATGCCAATCAACGCACGACGATAGTCAGTAGTGGAAACTTACATGAGAAAAAAGTCGACAAGCAGTAAGTCTATATATAATATTTTATATCGAATAATCAACTTTCTCTATAGATGGATCTACCCTGTTCTTCTTGTTCTTTCCTCGCCAGAAACAGCTCGATTATATTCCATTTTGAAGAACATAACCGATAGTTGTCTCATACCTCCAATTCAGACCGATGAATGTAATGATAAATTAAAGTCATATCAACAGATAAAGGAACTTGTACTCGAATTTCCATCTAATATTTCTGTCACTGATCGAGATCGAATACTCAGCGAAATCTCATCTTTTGATAATATTCAATCAATCTACTTATTAGGAAAACCACCTGAAACAAAGAAGCAACGAAATGAATTTTTTAATCAATTTGACAAAGTTTGCATATTCTGTGAGGATGAAGAGCAAATTGCTGTTCAATGGATATTGGATACTGCCAGTCGTTGTCGCATGTTTGGCAATCAATGCATTAAGACAGGCGACAAAGCTGTTGCTAGTGAACATTTTCAACGAGGTATAGAACTCTACGAACGTCTTAAAGAGTTCATGAAACCAAAATAACGTCAAGTATCATAAACATTCTTCTGCTTCACAGTGACTATAAGACAGTATAACACAAACTTTTTTTTAAATTTCCAACAAAAAATTATTTATCATCAATATCTTTTTTTTAATCATGCTTATTCTAGAGTTTTAGATTTGATGTCATTAGCCAATACAGGAGTGTTGATATTTTTTGACCCTGACGATAAATATGGCTGGTGTGATGATCAATTTGATAAAAGAATATTTATTCGTTGCATTGATTCTCATCATTGTCGTAAGCATATATGTACTTATGTCAACAATCAAGACTTGGATGTTCATTTCTTTTTTCCCGATACTCGATTAGCACTTATTATGAATTGGCAACCAGAACATAGCGACACTCATAAATATATTTATTGTCATGATCAAACCTCAATCGATCAAATTAAACAAACATATGGAAGGCGCGTTGCTCACAATATATTCCTTGCTGACGAACTAGAATTTCATATTGCTCATGTTCAAGTTGCGTTGTTGCATTCATTAGCAAAGCAAATACCTGAGGAATCACCTCAACGCGATGAAATAGCATCAAAAGCTATAGAACAATTAGACTATCTTATTCACAAGTTAAAACAATTGAAGACTGATCAATTAAGCGAAGAATCTACCGACCTCCATTGATACACAATTTTCTTTTTCTTCGAATGACTAACTATTGTCGAACTATATTGTATTTTGTTTTTTTTTTGCATATGAGTATTAAATCTAGGAAACTTAGTCAACTGGAAAAAAAAACTAAACTCATTAAACTGCTGGGACAATTATGTACATATTATCGTTTCCCTCGAAAAACAAAATACATTACTGGAAAGTTTTTGAATACTTTCTATCAGAAGTAAAGTAATGAGATATCATTTCTACAATTCGGAAGATTTACTTACCAGGAAATTCTTAGATGCAAATATAGGCCTTCATTATACACATCCTATTATTAAGATACTTCCAAAGTCTTTACTACTATGTTATTGTCTTGAACAATAATGCCGTATTAGATGATTAAAAGAGGTAAAACATAGCAGTAGTTGAATTACTTTCCTTGAAAAACAAAACAAGTAGCTGAAGATAAATTAACAAACGGCGTTCGAGGTTGATATAAATAAAGTATTTTGAACCAACTCTTATGATCTAGATATATTTTCACCATCAAGAAGATAAGCCGATATCTTATATATGTATATGACACTTCTCCTTTGCTTTTCTTACCTTGTGTTATCTCAATGATTCAAAATATGACTAAGATTCAGGATGAGCAAAAAATCAAGAAACCAAAAGAAATCAAAAGACAAATCTAAAAGCCAGGATTCTCCTGATTAAATCAGCAATTCAACAGTCGTAGTTTATTCTCACCATCCTCGGACTAAAACAATTTTTCGTCAACAATTTATAAGGTTATTATTCTTTGAACTTCTACATATTTTGTCAATAATTTTGCGTTTGAAATAGTATTTGTATTAATATGTAAAAGAAAGCAGTGCATAGGTGAAGTTGGGTGAGATCATCAGCAAAATAGATAAAAGGGGGTATGGGTACGGATACGGTTGGAGAACGACAAGATTAATATTCACACGCAGATCAACTTATTCTCTGAAACATATTGTAGGAATGTATATCTATTTTTTTTTTAGATTTATTTCAATTGACACAAATAAATCATTTCATAAGATCCTTAGGAGAGATAGAAATACATGTCATGAGACTTTGTAACACAATCACATCCAATCCGTCTATCATTGATAATTAATATCAAAATTTTTTTCTCTATATACTGATAGACAAAAGAAATCTTTTTGTTCTTTGGATAAATGATGATATTGATTAGTGAATTGTATTCTCCATTCTAAATATGAACGATATCCATACAATATATGCTCTATTAGTTGTGCTGGAGGACGATAATTAGGGTTTGGATTTAAGCAATAACGAATTAAATTTGGAAATATAGGACTTATTTGTGTTAATATTACTGTTTTTGCGTTTGAATCATAATAATGATTTGTGCCTGTAAATAAATGATTTAATGTTAAACCAAATGTAAATACATCTAATGTTTGATTATATGTATTACAATAAAATTCAGGTGGCATATAAGATATGCAGCCCATTGGTGAATTGTTAAAGCAAAGTTGAGGATAATATGATTGTGATATACCCATATCACCTATTTTAGCTCTATAATTATTGTCAATCAAAATATTGTCTGGACGTATGTCACGATGAATCATACCATGCCGATGAATGCGATGCATACCTGATGCTATATCACAAGCAATTGAAATTTTTCTTCTATTTGTTAAACGATTATATTCTTGTTGTAAAAGTTTTGTTAAACTTCCTTTTGGCATATATTCCATAATAATTAAAAGACGCAAGCGATTTGGTGATAGGTTTTCATAAGACCAACCATACATAGATAAAATAAATGGGCCACGGCATATTGCATAACCTGCTACTTCTGCAAGAAACGTCTGTACTGTTGAGTTAGCAGTTGAATTCACATTTGAGTTTATATCAATACATTTACATGCAACAGTAGAGTTTCTTGATAACCATAATGCTTTGTAAACCACACCTAGAGATGATTTTCTTTTGTTAGATGTCAAATAAATTTTTGATCTTTTTTGGTTGCATACTTACCAAAAGCACCACTACCTAATTGGTTTTGAAGATAAAAGTCATTTCGAGCAATTTGGTCTAATGCCATACTTAGGTCTGCGAAAAAACTATATTATGATTTTCTATTTTTACTTGCTTAACGTTTGTGTTAGGATATATGGATGATTTTATATTTCTTTTGTTACTATATATCCTTACCCGTCTGACCTATTCTTCTTCAATGACGTCTTTTGTTGTAACTCTACTTGTTGTTCATTTTCAATCAGACGAAGAAACTCTCAACTTCTTCCCTGACTAGTCCAATTTTCTCTTCCTATATATACTTCGTGTTTTTTTTCAATAAAGGGAAATATTATTCACTCATCCAAAGCGTCATATACTTAACTATATATACTCTTCTCACGAGAGGGGAAGAGAGGCAAGCGGACATTCTAACTGTTTGTACTATATGTTTCGATATGCTCGAGCAAAACGGAATGGATTAATTGGTTGCTAGTATTTTATGTTTCCGGTAGCATAGAATTTATTAATTTGAATCGAGTATTGAACTATTCAATTATCACTGGTATCAATTCTGATTATTTTCCTTGAAGAAGTTTCGAATGATCATGATTCTGAAGGATTCTATTAAGATTTATTTGTAATGTATTTCCAGTCCTATTAGTTTCTGTTTCCAAGATATCTCAAGGTGAAGCATGGTGCTTTGCTGTATTCATTCAAGTTTCTACTCAGATTTTCTTCTTAACAGAGTAATAAATATTATATTATCATTCACTCTTGATGCCGGTCGGAAATATGATCGCCATAATAGGAACAACTTTTTATGATGAATTGATCAAGCATAGCGAAATATTTATTCGGAAATTTCATATCAAGACTTAATCAGAAATTCCAGTTGTGCTGAATAAGGATCTTATCAGGAATAAAAATGAAGATTAATGATAATCCTAAATTGATGAATTTTATTAAAATCCAATAAGAACCCTGCTTGAGCTCCTTTTTTTTCTGTCTTGAGAATCCGTCTATGGCTCTGTTAGAAACAATCCTAGATTATGAGTGTCGAGTATTGTCAAAGCATACTCAAACTTGAGCTTCATGATATCATCAGATTTTATAGCTGATCTTGACAAGAATCGATGAAAGAATTCGATCAAGTTTTAGCAGGTTCTGGTTTATAAGTATGTATCAATCTCAGTTAACTATATACCAGTCCAATTGGATCACAGATGATATCGATCTAGATTTGTGACGGTCAGTAACCGCATCTATTCTATCTCTACATGATTATTTGATGTAGTTAACTTTTAAAAAACCAAATCTCATGACACATCCTAAATGCAATACTATGAAGATGAATAACCGTTGTGGATAAGTTTATATAAGAAAAGTAACAAAGTAAGTAAGATGAGCTGCTTCGACTAATCATCTTACCAATCAGTAACCAGTAAAGATTCCATATCTGACTGAGGCTGAGACCGAGCGAGACTTCCGGTGTCGTCTCGATATATTTCTGATCCATAAAGAATTCCCGGCGAATTTGTGAAGTATCTAATGAGCGACACTAAGAATTATTTCTAAGAGTTTAACTTTTTAACTTGATTCCTCAACGTATTTGTGTTTCTCTATTCGTTTCTGAGAAACTTATATAATTCTCTAACTAATTCGACAGAACAATCTATGAGCATGTTGATCATAATAACTGAAATCAGCGTAATGAACGCAATGATCTCATGACAATGTTATCCTTCAGAATGGTGTGAGTCATATGTCGTTTCGCACATGCTCTTACTAAGATAATGTGACTCAGTGTATTTTTTCTCCCCATCATCCCCGTTTATTCCTCATATACGGCTATCCTATACAAAACAATGAATAGAATTGGTTTTGATGGTCATAACTCGAACTATTCGATTCGAAATTTGCAAGCGCTTATCTTTTTACACTTGAAAAACATACTTACAATTATAATATTTGCTTTAGTTGTTATCAGTAAAAATGATTCTAACAAAGGAAGCTGCAGACGTTTATAATCGAAAAAAATAAAATGATCCTGTTGGTTGGATATCGCTTGATTATGCAATGCATAAACATGTTGGAAAAAAAAACATTAATTTCATTCTTCTGACAATATCAAATGCGTCATGCTTTAAGCTGTTATCATTTCTGTATGTAAAAAAAAGTAACTAAGAGACAGAACGGCACATCAAACATATTGAATGTAGACGTGAGAACAGGACTTTCATTCACTTACACACAAAATGAGCTAAAAGTTTGATTTGGTGGCTTTATATGATGGCTTTTCGGATGTATATAGAAAATCAAAAGTTTAATAAATTTGGGCCAGTCTCGGTTTCCTAGTCTTTTTCTGAGTGTTCTCTTAAATATTTGATAAAAGATTTGAGCATCGTATAATTTTCTATTGAAGATGTTCGTACTAACGATGTTGACAAGAGGGTGTGTGAAGAAAATTTTCACACCCCACAACACACTCATACTCATCTACCAACAAGACAACGCCACGTCACATACACATCAAAAGAATTGTTGACATGATGTGAAAAATATTTCATGCATTTTATAGGTGATCAAAGACGGCCATCAAACAGTGCCGAACTCAATGTTCTGGATCATCACGTATGGAAAGCCATCGACAATAATATGCAATGGAATAAAGTTAAAAACTATGAGTGATTAATTGGTGAAATAAGAAAAAGAAATCATCATTCTAGCTAGATGTGTCATTCCATTAACTATATTTTGTTTTCTTTCCTTCTTTTCATGACTTATGTTCACTGAAGTGAAACCTTCTTTTTTTCTTTTATCTTTCTTGAATTAACGCGAATGTCAACAGTTCTTGTTCTTGTTCTTCTTTTCTCTTTTCATTCCTCTTGTCCATCTTTCTTTCCTTGCTAATAACGGTCGATCGTTGAGATCCCATCTATTCGATCGATTTCTGATACTTGCAAGTGCGATAATTAGAATTTTGTGGATGTTTCTCTTTCCTATGCAGACCAAGAAAGATCAAAGAGTGATTTATCAGTCTATGTGACACTCTTTACTAGATTTATAGGTTAGTTCTCGCCTCACAGATCGAGAATACATGTCATAGTTCTTGCTTCTCTTCTGTTTTTGTCACCGCCGCGCATTCTCGCCCGTACTGTGTATGAGGAGAATAATAGATGGAATAAATAGAGAATGAATAGTAACAATATATATTCCAACATAGTGTAATAAACAGGTAAATAGTCTAAATTCATCCAATTTCCTGTGCCTTAATTAGTGAGATATTACATTTTTAACTGATTTTCTGAGCAGATTTTGAGATTTACCACAAATCCTCAGACTCAAACTTTTAACCATAAGTTACTACTGTATATTTACGCCCGGAAAAAAATAGTTATAGTCCGTATTTCAAATATAGTGTCACTATAAAGACATATTGTTTTAAAACTAATTACATATTCTGAAAACTCGTGGAGTTTTCTATTATCCTATATAATTAGGTTTTAGTTTAGACCAATTCATTACCAAAACAAATTGAATATAATGAAGGCAGTCTCATGTCAAGATTACCACAGACTTGATTTTATGACTATCATCAAAATAAGTTTTTTAAATTTTTCATCACTATAGAATTATCTTTTTAAAAAAGCAATTATATATTCTGATAGCTCTTGAAATTCTCTATCTTCCTATATATTTGTCTAGTGTCTTGCATTTATGTATTGCTAAAATAATTTGAGTACAATTAAGATCACCTCGATTGACAAGTATGAAAATTGACTAGTTTTTATACTTTTTCGAATTATAGGTACAACGTTATCTTGCATGTATATGCTGAAGAATAGTTTGAGTATTATGCAGGCATGCTCCTCGACAAACTTGAAAAAACCTGAATTTTTTTAGCTATTTCTTTCGTCTATTATTTCACAAGTTCAGAATGATCGAGAAAGTAAGTCATTTTCAGAAGATATAATTATTTCTAAGTGATAATAAAGTGGAAATAAATAGGATAGTCATAGGAGAAAATTGAGGTTTTTTAGGTTCGTCAAGAAGGATGTTTAAATATTAATCGAATTATTTTTCAACATATAAATATAAAATAAAACAAAAGTATACAGAATGATAGAGAATTTGAAGTTCTATTAAAATGCATTATTACTTTTGTAAAAACCTATTTCCTTTGTGCTTATAATTCGAAAAGTACAAAAACTAGTCAATTTTCGTACTTGTCAATCGAGGTTATCTTCATTGTACTCAAATTATTTTGGCAATACATAAATGCAAGACACTTGACAAGTATATAGGAAGATAGAGAATTTCAAGAGCTATCAGAATATATAATTGCTTTTTTAAAAAGATAATTCTATAGTGATGAAAAATTTAAAAAACTTATTTTAATGATAGTCATAAAATCAAGTCTGTGGTAATCTCGACATGAGGGTGTCTTCATTACATTCAATTTATTTTAGTAATGAATTGGTCTAAACTAAAACCTAATTATATAGGGTAATAGAAAACTCCACGAGTTTTCATAATATGTAATTAATTTTAAAACAATATGTCTTTATAGTGACACTATGTTTGAAATACGGACTATAACTGGTTTTTTTTCCAGGCGTATATATTCATGGAATAAATGAGTTGTGTGATTTGAGGATTTATTCAAAAAGCATTTACACAGTTTTATAGAGAAAAAAAATAAATATAAACCACTAAATAGTAATCAATTGTCTATTTGTTACGTCGAGGGAAAGTTATACATATGTTGACAGTAGTTATCGAAGGTTGATAAACAGTAGATTGATAAGTAATAATGAAAATCATATGATTTCTGTTCTATTTTCCTTATCATTCTAATTGGATGATTTTATCTGTATTTTTATTTTTGTGCCTTTTAATATTATATCGATCATTTAGTCTCTTGTTTTCATCCAAACATAGATTTTCTGTTAGTATGCTGATCAGACTACATCGTTTATACTAAATTTCTTACTCATAAATCTCATTCAAAGTGAGATATTCAGGCTTTTTCGTTGTTGTCGTTCTTTTACAATTCATTCAATCAAAAGATCTCGATACAAACTCCTTTTTATCAAAAACTACGAACGACGACGTATCAACATCCACATCAGCTACCACCATTCTATGATTCTAGATCAGTTGATCCTTTTCCTAATATAAGCAGTCGAATCTAGTCTGCCATATGTGGAACCAAAGGTAACGTTTCTAACTAAATCCTAACACATATTGAAACTCGCTTTTGATTGCTGTATTTTTTATATAGTCTACTCAGTTCTGTGACTTTTTTAGTAGAGAATGTCTTTTTGCTTTTATTTTAAACGAGTATGGATAAGTCTGTATAATACCCAGAAAAATATACAAAAGTTTTGATAAAAATAACGAGAGAAACTTTTTCTGATGCTATCTTGAATGATGAAAAGTACATGCCTCCATCTTAATTAGTAGAAAAAAAATCGATTTTCATCATTAACTATACTTGAAGATTTGAAATAAATATCGCAAAATTTGTTAATCAAACCAGTCAAAAGTGATATGAAGAATACATTTTTGAAATATCTTTCCAAGTAAATTTCTAGAGTGATCAGTGTTGAAGTAATAAAGTGACATTCTCTCAGGTAATCAATACTTTCTTCTTACTACATTTTTCTTAAATGGAAGTTGTAAGAATGAAAAAGAAGAATTGACACACGAACTTTCTTCATATTTTATTCTAGAGATAAACTGTGTGGATTTTATAGAATAGTGCTACCCTTATAATCTGAAAACTTGATCATTCTTTCATATATTTTCATTTTTAATCGACATCGCTTCGTTCTTTTTAGATAACAAAAAATGTGGGTCATATGAAAACTCATGTTGCACATCACAATCTTTTATTAAAATGTCAAAAGACGAATTTAAACGGATAGTTTATCTCGGTTGATTAGGATATACCGGTGCTCTATGTTACTCAGTGATAATTAAACTTTGTTTCAGTAACTCCGATAAAGCCGAAGTTGACAATCGTTCTATTGTAGAACCATTTCAGACATCAACTCAATCTGTTCCCGTACCAACATATTATTTATTGCTGACAACGCACAATATGAATAATCGCAATTTACGAATAACTCTCGAAATACAAAGTTTGGTTAGAGATATACCTCTAAGGAATTTCACGGCTTTAATAGAACAACAGGCACAACAAGGCGTTAATCTTAATACCAGAAGAGAAACAGCAGCTTCACTTGAATAACAAATTCCAATACTACCACCAGCATACGATGATTTTATAGATCGAAACTCAATAACAAACACAACATCAACCTATGACGAATTGATCCCAAGAAACTGATCTTTATTTTAAAAACAATTCTCCTTTGACTATAAACTTTGTTTACACTGAAGAAAGACAATATATTTCTAGAAAACGTCAGATCAGTTGATGTCATACTACTGCTTTATAGTGTTCAAACTATAATCCATATATCATGAGATTTTTTGTTAATCAAATCAAAATTATTAAAAAAAACATATGAAAATTACGCAAATCATGAAAAAAAGCCAAGAATTCTTGGCTATTAACTTTTGATAAAATCGATGATATTGATTAGGAAAATTAAGCTAAATAACTAATAATAAATATTTTAATGTTTTTGGAGTTTTCATTATTCGAATAATTGTGCAACTTGAACAAACGTTTTACGATCTTCATCGATTGTTTCATGGATACTTGTCATATTCTTTTGTTCGACTGATTTTATTGGAACATTCAGATTGATTCGAAGCTTTTTACTAAACACTAATCAAAGTAATGACAGTACTTGTAAAGAATATAGACATACTTTCGAAAATTTGCTGCAATTCGAAGGATAGAATTCACATTGATATTATCAGGTTCTTCATGATAGATTCAAATTTTAAAAGATTCTTAAAACATTGAAACAACAATTCAATCTATAACTATGTTTTATTCTGAATCTATTCAATAGTCAATTCATCTGATTCATTAAATAAGAGAAGAATATAAGCCGTTTGATACGTTGATACCTAAAACTCACAGATTAATATAAATTGCTGAACAGATACTTGTACTTGTAATATATATTTTGATTTAATAAAACATATTTCCAATTCACCTGTCGAATATTGACAAATTTATTTTTAACTTTCAACCATAATGATGACAAATATAGAAGTTGATAATGATCATGAATTAGACGAAAGTATCATTCCAGAAAAATGAGCTAACTAATTGAAGTGGTTTATATAAAATCGCTGTTTCATGATGATTCAACGTAGGAAGAGTACTTTACAGCTATTACACTGGCAAAAAATTGAGAATTTGAAAAGGAATTAATGTACCTGTTCAAATACCAAAGTTCATCTTTGCATATAAGATTTAATTTTTTTCTATGTTTGCTCTCGATTGTTCTTCGGTTATATTTGTATTGTGTTCTATAGTATACTATTAATTAGTGGGTGTCCTTATCCACCTTCTCTTTTCAATATAAAACATGGTGTAAGAGAAAAAAGAACCACTCTTTAACAGATGTTTTCATTTCCATCATCGTCATGTACATTAATGCAAAATCACACACACATATAAGGAATACAGAATGCAAAAAAAAATGAAAATGACGTGGGCAACATATCTTTTGTTTTTATTGGTGATATTCAAGTGAGTAATAACTTTCCATTATTAACTTAAAGTAGGATGAACTATTGCTCATTTTTAGTGTCTCAGGTAAATTCCATTCTTTTCATATGTGAATCTATTTTTTATTGATTAAGTAATTCGAGTCGAAACTCAGACATGTCAAAACGCTTCTCTTTATGACCAATGTTCATCCAATGTTGCATGTGGTTGTCTTCAGTCGGCTCATACGCCTAATGATGGCATTTGTTCTTATCTGTATGTCTCATGCTCTGAATTGAGTGCATGTGCAGTCGATAATCGAACATGTTGGGAACCTGAACATGAATGTGTAACACATCCACATTGTCATACTGGTCCATTGTGTTATCCATTGAACATGGCCACACAAACTGTATGTCCACCTATATTGACGACAACAAGTAAGCGATATGAATTTGTCAAATATATTATGCCCATATCTCATATCGCTTAGGTAATCCTTCATTACCTCAAGACGGAATATGCGCCGAAGCAAAATGGAATCGAAATGGTGTTATTATAGCTGGGGGAAACTATGGGTCTGATCTGAATCAACTCATGGCTCCTCATGGTATGTTTGTTGATGATAATGATACGATCTATATTGCAGATGGTGCAAATCAGAGAATAGTTAAATGGGTGCCAGGGGCTAATAGTAGCCAAGTAGTAGCCGGTGGCAATGGAAAAGGTAACAATAGTGACCAGTTTGAATTTGTAACAAAAGTTGTTGTTGACAAAAATGGAACCATGTTTATATGTGATACTTATAATCAACGAGTACAACGATGGTTTAAGGATGCTAATCATGGAGAAACAATTGTTGATGATATTTTATGTTATGGATTAGCAATGGACAACGAAGGATCTTTGTATATCTCCGATCAGATTGAGAATAGCGTAGTAAAATTGCCCGGTAGACAAATAGTTGCCGGTGGAAATGGAAAAGGATTTGATATAAATCAATTAAATGATCCCAAGCATATATTTGTCGATCGGGATAAGTCAGTATATGTGGCTGATAATTTTAATTATCGAGTGGTGAAATGGCCTGCTGGTGCTGAAGAAGGCATTATTGTGGCTGGTGGTAACGAACAAGGAGATGATAAGAATCAATTGAGTTCACCACAGTCGGTGGTCGTGGACGATTCGGGCACTGTCTATGTTCTTGATTATGGTAATGATCGAGTAACGCGTTGGTTTAAAGGTTCTACATCAGGCAATATTATCCTCGGTCGATCAGGATGGGGTGATGACACATCTTATGTATATCGTGCAAATGATTTGGTATTCGATCGTCATGGAAACTTGTATGTTGTCGATAATTCGAATGTTCGCATTCTTAAATTTACTATCGACAAAAGCGCTTGTCTAACAGGTAAATTTCAAAGCTTATTATTGATTAACTAATTCTTTTCTTACTTTTTCTAGAATGACGAACTAAAATGCACCTTAGTTGCATTTGTCATTTTCTATTTACGACTATTGAGATCTGTTTTAAATAAATAAACTTATCTAATCG